>MUZC01000067.1:636113-678218 GCA_002072015.1 Radix auricularia
CCATCATGTCAGTGATATGATTGGGGGAAGGGGAATGATCATTAGTCCATCATGTCAGTGATATGATTGGGGGAAGGGGAATGATCATTAGTCCATCATGTCAGTGATATGATTGGGGGAAGGGGAATGATCATTAGTCCATCATGTCAGTGATATGATTGGGGGAAGGGGAATGATCATTAGTCCATCATGTCAGTGATATGATTGGGGGAAGGGGAATGATCATTAGTCCATCTTGTCAGTGATATGATTGGGGGAAGGGGAATGATCATTAGTCCATCATGTCAGTGATATGATTGGGGGAAGGGGAATGATCATTAGTCCATCATGTCAGTGATATGATTGTCTTAGAGTCTTCTCAGCTGAGACGTCTCTGGACTTTGACATTTCATTGGTGCGTTCATAGATGAGATGAAGGAAAATGTCAAGTACTGCACCGGTGTGTACTAAACATTCAAAACAACAAATGCACACAAATTATGTCGCTGAGAAACAATTCGACGCATAGAATGACTATTCGTTGTCGTGTGTATGGTGCGATTTCTTTATGTCGTGAACAAGAGCTGGTAAAATTTCTCAAAAAAATTTAATAAATGAAACAATTTGAGAACATTCTTTCCAGTAAGATTTTTAATTATTATTATTGTTATTTAACTCGATGGCCAGCGATCAATGTATCTCATATTTTGTTGATTTTGTTTTGATTTTTGGTGGGTTAAAAGTTAAAAGGAACAGTGCAATGTGAAACAGGGGGCCGGGGAGGGGGGCAAAGTTTCTGTTTTGTTAAACTGGTCACAAGTACTAAAGAGCAAGGTTGTCACTAGTATCCTCAACTGTTTCTTTTAGAAGCGTGTCGCAGCGTGTCCCAATCCCTGACTGTCTTCGGCAGAGGTGAGCGGACCCTGTAGATTTACTGTCTTGATACGGAGCTGCCCGACGGAGCTGCCCGACGGAGCTGCCCGACGTGGCCTCGTTACTTTCCGACCCCCTTACTGTGATGATAATAATATATGACACACCCATTCTACAAAGTTATTTGTGTGAGGTGAAAGGATAAAAGTATAAAATATAAGTTGTAACTAGCAATTTTTTAAATAAGCTGGTTAACTTGTTTTGGTGCTGTCTTGTATTATTCCGTAGTATTCACTACTTCATCAGATCAGTGTCGTAGCTAGGAATTTGTAGGGGTTTCTGAAAGTAATTTGGAGTCCCCATGAAGTGGGGGCCCGGGAGGGAATTTGGACCCTCCCCTCCCAATATTACGCCACTGCATCAGATAAACACTATTGCGAAGTTATACTTAATT
Source organism: Radix auricularia (assembly GCA_002072015.1). Lineage (NCBI taxonomy): Eukaryota > Metazoa > Mollusca > Gastropoda > Lymnaeidae > Radix > Radix auricularia. The sequence goes on from MUZC01000067.1 coordinate 637,420, forward strand.
TAAGTCTAATCGCAAGACATCGGCAAAGTTGATATCAACAGCGCCACTATAAAACCTGTACTGTTAGATTGAAATATTTAATTGACTTCGCGGGTCCAAGAGACAGTTAACTGTAGTTAACACAAACTATGCTTGCACTAACGAACACAAACGATACTGACATTCATACATACAGGAGCTAAAATTAAACATGCTAGTTAAAGTTTAATTTCCTAACATTCAATACCGATATATTTATATTTAAATGTACAGTCTCTTTTAAATATTTTTTTGTTTCCCCGGATTTCAAGAACTAATAAACATCCGGTCTCACGTGATACCAACAAAGATAAAGCCACCAACAAACAAATAAAAAGGGGGAAAACTCTGCCCATCACAACATTTCTTTCTAAAGAGTTGCCTGATGAACGCAGGCCGACAGGGCCTTTCTTCTGGCCGAGGCCAAGATGTAAACAATGTACGCTACTATGGGCTCTGGTTCCGTCTAACTTGATAACAACCGTTCTCACGTTCACAGGTTTGTCCGGATAGGTAAAGCTGACGTGTGGCTAACAAATTGGCATTTAAAATCTCAACAGCGGTTTCTGTATGAAGAATGTATGTATTTAGTCGAAATAAAGTAGTAGATCTATATTTTTTTAAACCAAATGCTGCGTCAACTGAAAATGGAATCAAAAGATAATTAAATTTTTATTTATTTATTTTTCTTTGGCCCCCCCTCCCCACCCCCACCCACACAATCCGTTAATTGAGAAACCAAAATATGTGAATGTTCAAAAAAATCATTAGAAATATACTTTAAAAATAAATCTATTGAATCAATAGTTAAGCTCAATGTTCTATTGAGTTTAAAGGTAATAGTAATAGTTATAGCTGTTACATTAACGAAAAACAAATACATAAAATTAAAATAAAAAAACAACCCACATGCAGTTAAATAAGGCTCTATGTCGCAACATTTAAATCAACTAAAAATTTCATATATTCTTAATACATAAAGAGAGACGGGAAGATATATCTATTTGCAGGCCATCTGGTGTCAAGATTCTTGTAGCCAAAGAATGAAACAAAAAAAATAAAATCCAGTAGTAAATGAAAGTCAGTGGCCTCCACAAACCCTCAAGTCTGTAGTGTTGCGCACGTGTTGGGAGGGACCAAAGCCCATCAGATCAATAATCAAGACCGTGGGCCGTGATGGGTGCCATTGACTGTGTCGGTTTGCCTACCAACTTCACTTGTGACTCACGCGCCAAGGACGCCGAGTCTACACAAAGAAAGATGGACTACGGCAAGTGCCAGTTTAAGAGAATAAAGACGGGAGGGCGGGATTCGGTGCCGGGGAAACACTAGCAGCTGATGGGAATTCCCGTCAATATTGATTCTTGATTGGTGTGGCGCAAGAGACGAGACGTGCTCAATTTAAGTGAGTGAAAAACACAACAATAGCTGTACCACACCATAACTGCCCCAACGAGTGGAGTACAGTAGTTGAATTACGGGGGTCGTCTCAGTACCCATAATTAAACAACCCGTAAAAACAAAGCTATTAACTATAAATCCCTAATTAATGAGACATAAGGAAAAGTATTGATTATCAATATAATTCATATCATGTGACAGACTCCTGTGACATCCAGTGCTGGAGTGAAACTCCAGTGACCCGTCGAGGTCAGCTTAGCAGACGGCTACACACCAGATATAGAGATAAACTAAAAATTCATTAATTTAATTACAGTACGATAGATCGATCTGAAATTTTGATACAAATCATTGTTAGGTGACACGTCTATGAAAATTTCAGCTCGATGGAATCACGGATAAGTGGGTCATTTTTTTTTTAGTTTATCCGCAGGATCACGACAGACAGAGAGACACACCAGCAGAGAGAGAGACAGAGGGAGAGGGAGAGAGAGAGGGAGAGAGAGAGAGAGAGAGAGAGAGAGAGAGAGAGAGAGAGAGAGAGAGAGAGAGAGAGAGCGCGACAAGACGGTGAAGTTAATGTAAGGTTTTTATAAACAACCGCTGTGCTAGCCGACAACGGAACAAGAGCAAAAACCCTTTAACCACATCTTTCCATTTGAATTGTCCATTGGGAACAGGGGAGGCTATTCTTAACGCAATCATAAATAGTCAACAGGATTGAATCGATCGTCTGCATCTGATTTCTACGTCAGCATTGAGCATGCATCATTTCAAGAACAACAAAATCCGGAATAGTGTCAGAACTGGGACTTTTTTTTGTCCCTTAACTCGTGCTTCACTTTCCTTTGTTCACTACAAACTACATACACCATAGGCATAGGAAATTTGCTTCAAGAGATTAAACCTAAACGTATCAATTGCGAGTAGCGACAATTGTCAATTGCGTCATCACTGTTGCCGTTTTAAAATTATTACATAATGCCATGAAAACGTATATGCAGTAAACCGGGGGTCGGGAAACTTTTTGTCTGGGAGAGCCATAAACTATGATAAAAACCACATATTTTGAAAAGTAATTCTGAGAAAGCGATACATTACGTTTAAAACTAAAATTTCAAGTAAATGTGTGCATTTTGTGTAACTTAAACACTAAAAGTACAATGATTATTGTCTCTGAGTTCTTTTAAATAACATTGTATGCTGTTTTTATATGCAATTAATATGTAAATCAAGTGAGTCTGTATAGAAGTTTGTTTTTTTTTTTGTTTTTTTTTTTTAATAATCGAAGCTTTGTCCGAGAGCCAGAAGCAGCCATCAATGGGGGCACATCTGGCTCGCGAGCCATTGTTTCCTGACCCCTGCACTTGACAGTCCATTTAAAAAATTTAACAAGTATTTTTAGAAATGATGATGTGCCAGACAATTAATGACCCCCGTTCTCTATGCGCACATACACTTACAAAAAATAAAACATGAAACTATGTGTAGTGTAGTGTGCAAGTGAAAGGACGGTCCACAATGAAGACATACACATTTTAAAAAATAATAATAGACGTAGTTAGAAGAACACAACGGATCCACACAAAGGGAGACAATCAATGACCTGAGAGAACACTGTTACTGAAGTTACTGTTACTGTTAGACCTCATAAAAACACCGTGAATTAATCAGAAAACACTAAATCGCCCAGCCCCCCCCCTCCTACACATACAACCAGGAACCCTTTGCTAAAATGACAAAATTGTTCACCTCGCTCTCTCCTCCCCCCGGCACAGTCCCTCCTTCACGCTTACACCCCCACCCACCCCCTGCCCCATAAATCGTAGTTTTCATTATTCATACACTGGGGTCACATGTGTTGTTTAATGGTTACCTTACTGTTCCACCTCCCCTCCCCCATCCCGTGCTGGCGTATTAGTTCTTTGTTAAAGCTAGACTGGATTACAGTTCCAGCTCTATGATCGTGTTACTCAAACAGAATTATTATACATGTAAACCACGTTTCTGGATAACCTGATTTCATGTTTGGGTTTCCTTAGTTTGTTTGGACCAAAAATAAATATTTGATAAAGAACATGAAAGAGAAAAACCCTTTAGGACTCATATTAGGCTTGAGAACAAACTAAAGTGAGTATGATAGTATGTACATTTACAAAATATTTTCTCTCTTTAAAAAATTAATATGGCTTAGACTATATGGCTATTTTTTTTTCTTTCTCAGAGAGACCTCAAAACTCAAGGATCACCAGATACTGGACACCTCACTATAACAGGATCACTAGATAATAGATACCTAAAAATACCAGGATGACAGAATCACTAGATACCTAATCAATAGATACCTAACAATACCAGGATCAGTAGATAATAGATACCTAACAAAACCAGGATCACTAGATAATAGATACCTAACAATACCAGGATCAGTAGATAATAGATACCTAACAAAACCAGAATCACTAGATAATAGATACCTAACAATACCAGGATCAGTAGATAATAGATAACTAACAAAACCAGGATCACTAGATAATAGATACCTAACAATACCAGGATCAGTAGATACTAGATACCTAACAATACCAGGATCAGTAGATAATAGATACCAAACAATACCAGGATCAGTAGATAATAGATAGCTAACAATACCAGCATCAGTAGATAATAGATACCAAACAGTACCAGGATTCAAGATCACTAACATTAATGTTGTCAAGTGGTCCACAACATCTGCCTCTGCACCAACAGTCCAGACCATTGTGGTCACATCCCTAATTAAATCTGCTATGTAACCTCTCAAAAATAGTACCGGCCACCATCAGTTTAGTGGGTTAATTGTTCTATACTCTATACATTAGATGAGTGCGCACACAAAGAGTACACTTTGCAGGGATTCTCAACATATGATACCACAAATGGTCCTTTAAGTTTTTCAAGGTTGTATTAGAAATTAGTGAACAAACTGACATTAAAACAGATTATGTCACAACTGAAATAAACAGGAAGTTCGGTTGAGCTTTCAAGAATCAATTTTTAAAATGTTGAAAAATTTCAAATTTTTGAGGACCATATTTTACTTGCTCAAGTGCCACTCAGAGGGTCTGAAAGGGTTTTTCTGCAGTTTACTGCAAAATATTTAATGTTGGAGAGTATCAATGAGAAATGAACGGATGTTTTTTGTGCAACCAGAAGCTCTCATTAAAAATATCGTTGGATTGTCTTTACACCATTATTTAGGCTGGAGTAAAATTAAATCAACCAAACTGGCAACCTTGTCCTCATTACATCACTAGGCCATTACTTTCTTTGAATTTTCATGGTATATAGTTCATAGTATCTACAAAATTGGTGGAGCCACTTCAATGTTTTAATTATGTGTAATTACTAAATTTATTCTTCAATCTCAATTACACCAATTACTGGATCACTTACGGATTAAGAGCGCTCTTAATTTCATCGAAGAAGAGGCTTAAATAAGTTTGATTTAAATACTTTAATACTGTTAAATTCAGTTTAAAAAGTGGTCAAAATTTAATAGTTCCATTGAAGCATTATATAACAATATATCATAATACAACTGCTAAAAATGATATATCATTATAGTACTAATGGAATGGCTTTATAACAAAACAGCCGAGAATTTCATTAATATGTTTTTTACAGTGACTGCTGAATGAAAGATCTTTTGATGTTTATCTCAGAGTAATTTATTTTACTTAATAACCTAAAAAAAAACTCCTCACATGTTATCAAAACAAATATTTTTTTAAAATTTTAAATTGCAGGAGCAAAATATTTGTTAGTAGCTCCCAGGGACGCCCATTCCAAGCTATAAACACTAAACTCCAACACATGAGCTATAAATTATAAACACTAACCTCCAACACATGAGCTATAAATTATAAACACTAACCTCCAACACATGAGCTATAAATTATAAACACTAACCTCCATGAGCTATAAATTATAAACACTAACCTCCATGAGCTATAAATTATAAGCACTAACCTCCAACACATGAGCTATAAATTATTAACACAACCTCCAACACATGAGCTATAAATTATAAACACAACCTCCAACACATGAGCTATAAATTATTAACACAACCTCCAACACATGAGCTATAAAGACTAACCTCCAACACATGAGCTATAAACACTAACCTCCAACCCATCCTCTCAACTATTGCTCAATTTTCACCCTGCTAAATCTCTGTAATATAATACTACAGTTTAAATGACAAACTTTTGACTTTTACTTAAACTTAAAAGTCTTGTTGGCTGTTCAAAATTATTTTTAGTGAACCGAATCTAGGAAAACGAATCCAATATATTAAAATTAGAATTGTGGTAGGATTTTCATGGGAGAGATAAAGGACGTTATGCAGGACAATTTTCTTTTTCAACTTTAAGATAACATGACAAAAAATCGTGACTTTTAATAAGACTTAATAATATGTTCCCAACTTGTATATTCCCTTTGGGGCTAATGGAAATAATTTTATGTTAAATAAATGATAGTAAATAGTTATCAAGTCTACACTTTGCCATCTTCATAATTAGGAATTATGAAATGATGTGTCATATTAATGTAAATATTATATCATCATAATCAATAAAAAAGATCTGTGCAGTGACATAGCTGGGGAGTACAGGGGCATAGCTGGGGAGTACAGGGGCATAGTACATGAACTGATGTCATTTTGTGTAAATCTGGCGGTGGCAGTTTTGTTGATAAAATGATACTGGGTCACAGAGCTGAAAAGTGGAGGGTGGGGTGGGTAACCAAAAAAAAAATTCACATCCCTTAGGGGCCAAACATTCTATATATAGCTTATATAACTGCATTAACTCTACAGATGGTAATTTTTCTGTAGACCTAAACATAATTTCTATTGTTCCCAAGTTACATGTGTACTATATGAGCAATATGCACTGACTGCAACTATGACAAGGGTAGGGATTTCAGATGGAAATTTTGTTGGTCTTGTCTCATAAAAATATCTATCATGTGTTTTGCATAGAGCTTTCCTAATACATCTATATAATATATTAATCTTAAAATAGTTATCTACAGGTACAGATATTCTGTTTTCAGACACCTGATGTTATCAGTAGTGTGTTCAGTGTAAACTTATTTTTTAAATATTAATATTATTTTATTGTGAATTTGAGCATCAGAAAAGCCAGTTCCTGATTGGGTCATAAGATCCCTAAGTGGCATAAGATTACTGAAGTTACTATCACTATACTAAATACTATGCATATGGCACATGCAATAAGCCGTACAAATTCCAAAAAATTTAACTTTAAATTTAATGAATACATTGTTATTGTAGTATAATAGTAATGGGTTTATCATGGATATAATATAATAATAGAGTATAGAGTTATAAAGAATAAATATTTTCTTTCATAATAATAATAATAACAACAGCAAGTTGAACTTGGGAAGACTTTTCATAAGACAATTTTATTAGTCTGACTCTGACAGCAAAATGGAAAGAATCATAATCATGACGGTTAGTTGATTGCAATGTAACTTTACTAAAACTTAACTAGACTTTTTAAAATTCACAACTTGCATAACTACTTAGTCTTAGTCTTTTAGCTTGTCTCATTGCACTGATAAAATATTCAGGTACAGAAAAATTCAATTTTCCAGTGAATCAAAAATGAACTATAAAATAATATTTTCATGTTGTTTTTGAAGGTATAACCAATGTAAGGATTACTAGCACACATAATATATAGTAGAATAGTTAACCGTTAACCTACTTGACAAATATAATGCCCCATGCCCACATCAACACAGCTTTAGAAAAAACAGATCATGTGAAACACAATTAATAGGTCTAATAGATGAACTGTCAAAAGGCTTAGACAATAATGATCAGATAGATACAATATTACTAGACTTCTCAAAAGCATTTGACAAAGTTCACCACCTTAGTTTACTTAAAAAGCTTAAATACTTTGGAATCTCAGGTCCCTTACATCACTGGATCCAAGACTTCCTTTTGGGTAGGGAGCAAACTGTAATAATTGATGGATCTAAATCTGCACCAATAAAGGTTAACTAAGGTGTTCCACAAGGAACTGTGCTAGGTCCCTTACTATTTTTAATTTATATAAATGATTTACCCAACAATATCTTAACAGGAACAAAAGTTAGGTTATTTGCTGATGATTGTATAATCTATAGACTATAGAACAATCAAGTCAGAACAAGATAGCAATTTTTTTTTTAAAGACTTAGATCAATTAATAAAATGGGAAACTAACTGGAGTATGTCCTTCCATCCAGAAAAGGTAAACAGCTAAGAATAACAAAGAAAAAGAAACTAATAAATTAAAAATATTTCATTCATGAAAAAGAACTAACCCAAACTCAAGATGCAAAATATTAAAGAGTCATAATAAATGAGAAACTATCATGGAATCCCCAGTTCCATGTCCATGAAGTTATTAAAAAATCAAACAAAACCTTAGGTTTTATAAAATGAAACTTTTACAAATGTAATAAAGATATAAAACTAAAATGCTCCCTCACCCTGGTGAGACACTAGAATATGCATCTTCTGTATGGGACCCATCCACCAAAGAAAATATTGATAAACCTGAACACATTCAAAAATTTTAAAAAGAGTTTTCACTTTCACATACATTACTGGAGAATATTCAAAACTGACAAGAATAACAGTAACATAATTAGTTAAATCATTAAGCCCTTGAGGATAGAAGAACCAAGAGTAAATTGGTAATTATACAATAAACTCCAATAATTTAGAAATACAACACAAAGATAACTTGACTTAATAAAGATAAAAACACCTTTCCGACAAAGAAAAGTAGAAATTGAAATGGTCGTGCAGTCTGACTTTATCATAAAAATAATTATATCTGGTTATTTGAGTAATGAGTAATGTTTTTAGAAAAAAAAACCTATTAATAATATCCAACCAACACACAACAATACACACTAACACACCCAGTAATTCAACGACACAGCATATTCCCTACATGCCTACACGGCGCTGCTGAATGCGTCTACGTTGGGTTGGGCTTGGCCCATGACGAGCCTGCCTTACGTTTAGTCTTAGTCGAGGGATACACGAGTTTTGTTTTCAATAGCGGGTTTATTAAAGACTCACCTTTCACAGAAATAAAATAACTGAGTCGAATCACAATCGAAAAAATCTCCTTTAGATTACTCCAAATAGCTGTATGGCTGATGTTTGTATTGAATCCCTAAAACACACATAAGCACCAACTTTCACTACAGGACAAACTTTGCAAACAAAGTATAAAGTCCAGATTTTTCAGAAGTTAGCGATTAACAGGCAATGGTCTTGAACAGCTATAAATGCCTTTTACCGAAATTTGAATTTAAATGTATTTGGCTCGACAAATAAGTAAATATAATTATTTTACTTATAAATATTTAATTGGTAGATGTTGTTGTTGTTGTTTTTTACGACACACTTTGATTAATTTGAAAAATAATAAAATATAATGTGTGTGGACAAGGTGTGAAGGAAACTGGGGGCAGGGGGGATAGACGGAGTATTTTTCCAGCTCAAGATAAAATTATGAATGAAAGTTTGTGTGAGTGTGCTGTCCGCTGGTGTGAATAAATTGCATATACAAAATTTCTTCCTCAGGCTCAGGCCTTTATGTTTATTTCATAAAACTCTTAAGTTAAAAAACATTCCTTATAATATTGATAAAAGTAATTGATATTCGCAATGACAGAATAAAGACCACCAAGCCAATACTAATAATAATAATATAAGAATTTATAGGTAGCTAATGGCTAATGCTTTTTTTATTTTATACTTTTTTTAAAAAAAATATTTGTATAGTAGTAAAATTTCACCGCTGCTAAGTTGTTATATCTTTATATTCGTTTTATTTGTATACTATTTGTTCGTTGAAGAAGGCGTGTTGCCGAAACGATCGCTGTCTTGGCAGGCTCACTCGTACCGTAGTCGTAACCTGTTTACAGTTATCCATCTACCAGCCTAGCCTACATAAAAGTCTTGGTGACTTGGTGCTCATAACATTATAATGAATACCCGTGGTCTGTGAGTAGAAAACATTTTAATTATAAGAATTTCTTTGCGCACAGGTTTTTTTTTAATTAAAAAAAAATATCCATAGATAAAGAAAAATAAAATATATAAGTTACTTATTGGTATCAAATTTTTACCCCTTCTGAGTGTTTTTAAAATATTTGTTTATGGTTCAACAAAAAAAAAAAAAAAATAATAATAATAATAAATAGATAAAAATCAATCAAGTGAATACATTCCATACCTAATGAAACCAGACCCAGGTATGTATCCCGTGCTTTTTTTCTAGCGAAAAACGTTGGGGAACTCATTTCACATCTGTTTTTTTTTTTTTAAACTTATGGCAAACGCTGTTATTCTTATTCTACACATAATAACTAATATGATATATATGGTCCATAGATATCATATTAGTAGAATAACAGCGTTTGCCACTTGGTTTGTTTATTTGTAAACTGTAATTTAAGTCGTTCCCGTGAGTCCCCACTGTAAAAAGGACAGACAGTAAGTAAAATGCCGACTATTTATATAAATATACACGAATCTGGCCAAAAAATTTATGGGAACTCAGTTCCCATGAGTTCCCACTGAAAAAAGCACAGTATGTATCTAAATATTAAGTGTTCCCATACACCAAAACTTTAACAAATGACAAGATATGAGCATATTTTTATCATAATAATACCGGCTGTAAAATGCATCACGTTTAACTTTTTACACGTTGGTCAACTCTTAAAGGAATCTGTTAATCAGGTAATATTATACAGGGGTGGGGGGGGGGGCTAAATATATTTTTAAAATGATTCATATAATTCATATATAATTTTAAATGCATTTTTGTTATACTGATAAGACTTGTCTATGCTAAGGTCCCCATATTTGTCATACTGATAAAAAGTGTCTATGTTTAGGTCCCTATATTTGTTACACTGATAAATCGTGTCCATGCTAAGGTCCCTATATTTGTTACACTGATAAATCGTGTCCATGCTAAGGTCCCTATATTTGTTATAATGATAAAACGTGTCTATGCTAAGGTCCCTATATTTGTCATACTGATAAAATATGTCTAAGCTAAGGCCCTTACTGGAATAACTGTCACTTATAATCTCAAGATGTTTGCACATGTGTTAAATATCTTGTACTAGGCATTACAAAAAAACGATTGAAAATTTATGAGAGCTTCTACTTTTCCACACAGTGGAATGTGTCAAATTTCTTTCAGCACATCTTGGTTACTTCAAATAACATCTTTACAAGGAGTTTTATGCTTTACTGAGTTGATCTTTTGGTTTTACCTTTTAATGTTGGAACAATAATATATATTACCGGATCAAGCTTAATTAGCCCGTAATTGTCTAAAATTACACCAGAATTGCTATTAACTTCAAAATTTGAGAAATTCTATGCATTGTTTTTATTATTATTATTATTTATTTATTTATTTATTTCTCTTTCATTTAAAAAAAAAAAAGCTACCGGAACGCAACGTGAAGACACATTCTAGGCAGTATTAAAACTAAGTATGAGGGGGGGGGGGGNGGGAATGTGCAGGAACGCCGTCCCGGTGAGTTTCGAGGGAAAACAAAAAACTGATGCTATCGTAATAATTACAATGTATCGGCTGAATAAAGTCAAAATATGGTATGTTTTAGTTTGTGTAGGCCCATGTACGTAGGTCATAGAAGTTTATATAGTAATTATAAATATAATTAAGCTGTAGAGGCCGTCCATAAATGACGTCACGCAATTTTGGCCGATTTTGCACCCCTCCACCCCCGTCACAAAAACTTACACCCTCTCCAATTTGACGTCACAAAGCTGTATTATCTTTTGAAATTTAGCATATTTCAAAGCACGTTTTTGTCATTTAAGTGTTTATTTAGTGTAAGGCTTCACCCTAATATCATTTATATAATAAATTGGTGTCAATAGTCAATAGCTTAAGCAGGGGCGGATTAAGACTGCACGGGGCCCCAGGCTGCAATCAAACGGGGCCCTATCCAACCAGCGTCCCTTTAAATAAAATGATTGTTAACAGCTAATATAAGACCTTATTAACTAAATATTAATAATGAAAAAAAAAAAAACGAACACGAAGAAATAACTGTTTGAAGTGTTCGCCGGTATGTTACAACTGAGTGTGAAAACAAAAACTTCAAAATCCACTGCTGGGAATTGAACCCGGCACCGCTTGATTCATAAGCCATTGCTCTCTCAACACGGCCGGCGGAGCTTGTCTAAATGGAGACATTTTAAAAATATAAACAATAATTTAAACTTTGTTTAAGGGAGGCATTTAAATCAAATTGTAGAGATAATATTTATTAATTTATTTTATTTATTATACTTCCAAGGGTTCGTTCAAACATTTGTACACTTTTATTATAAATTAAAAAAGTTTGGGGGGCCCCCAAACCGTCGGGGGCCCCTGGCTTTAGCCCGTTCAGTCCCCCCCCCTTTAATCCGCCATAGAGCTTAAGTATTGTATTGTTCTATTACAGCGGGGAAACTTGTAAATTAAAATAATGTTTTAAAATTAGTTTTTACTACAATATATTTGTTAAAAAAATATTTTTTTATATAAAGTAATTCAGTTGAAATACTGCATCACTGAGACACGAAGTCTTTTGAAAACTATGTTTTTAAAATTTAATTCGATCAATTAAAAATCATTTTATTTAAATTAGTAAATTGGCAGGTAAAATTTAAATTTTGCTAATATCTTTATATTACTATGCATTTATTTCCATATTCTCTGTTGTCAAAAATAGAATTTATCATTTTAAAGTAATTTTTGTTACCGGTATATATCAATTACGTAATGATATAAACACTGCTAAATCTGGTCAAGATCTTAATATCGTTATTGCGCATGCTCTTGTCAGCTGGTTTTTAAATGCTCTCAAATAAAGAATATTATTTTTAAAATGTAAATTACTTTTTGAAGTAAAAAGTTAAAATTTTTGCTAAAATAAATGATTGTTCACAAAATTATAATATTTGCATTTACAAGTACACGCTTAAAACAACAAAACCAAGTCTTTTTTATCTAAAAGTACTAAAACTAATTTAAAATCGTAGAACTTCCGGAATCTATATAACTTTCAGTTTCACCTTGTACTGATGGTCTATCCACTCTTTTCTGAGGGAAATCTCAAAATTAACATGACTGTTGAGTGTTTTTGTAAATACTACCGAAGACTCTTAATTAACAACTCTAAAGTTAAACTATGAGATTTTGACAAATAATATATTAGTGCTTCGGTCCATAATTACTTCATAAGTTTTATTTTGACAAAGTTCAAGACCAAGTTCTCTGCCTGAACTGAAAGTCACTGAAACCCCCCTTTTTTTTGTCCATTAATAAATCCAAGTGTAGTGTAAGTGTAAGTCTGTCACTGTAACTGTAAAGTGTAAGTTACAGTCACTGTAAGTGTAAGTAAAAGTACTGATTAGTAACTAGTACTCTGTACTGTAACTAGTGTAACTCATACTATTAATTACTATTTACTAACTAGTCAAACTCATACTGATTGATACTAATTACTGTAACTTGTGTAACTGACAGTAGACTCTCAGTACTCAGTAGACTGTAGATAAGTTAGTGTTAGTTTTAAGTTAAGTTAGTTAAGTCAAGTCTAGGCAGGTAGGGATGGAGACAGACGTCCGAAAGTATTTCGGTAATATTACTAATATTCTGTAGTTTATGAATGTGTTATTTTTCAGTCTACTTCCTGTTTCAAAGTTGCAGTTCTCAATTGTGGAAAAATCTGATTTAACGTTCCCACTCAACATGGCCGCCATCTTTGTTGATATGCCGGGAACCAAAGAAATTGGAAAATTCAACTATTAAAATTCTAAAACTAAACCTAACCCTAAATTCAAAATTATAACTAAACCTAACCCAAACCCAAAATTAACAAATAAAAATAACAATTCTAAATCTAAACTCTAAACCTAAAAAACAAAGGAAGAGTACGCGGAATTAATTGCTATACAACCCATTTGGGAACATATAATCGGATTCAACCTCAATTGTTTATTAATGTACCTCGCTGCTACATTTTTTACTTATTTCTGAAGTTGTGCTTATAGGGCCTCGAACTATATAAATGTTTAATATGTAAAACTTTCCAAAAATAAAATTGAGTGTGTATGGATGGTAACCTCGATTCTGTTTGTTTGTTTTTTGTGTCCACAAGTCACAAGCAATTTTCACTTATATTGAGACAAATTCTAGTTTTATTATTTTTAATAATAATAATTTTTAACATCTTTTTAACAACTTCTCGTTAACAAACCAAATAAGTGTAAGCTTTGGAAATAAAACAAACAGAAAATAATGTAATTTTTAAATCAAGAATTATAGAAATATGCATCCAGATATTAGCATGGATTGGAACAACAAAATGTACCATCTGCAGACTTGTCATTGGCAACCTTTTGCCTTCAACCTCATTTTGACTCAACTACTATTGCTTTGTTATCATTGTTCCATTCATAAAAAGTGCCGTGTTCAAAAGCCATTTAAAAATTGGTTAGAATTAATTATGAGTCAAAGTTGTAGGTCCAAAATGAGTTCCTAATTTCATTTGTGCATGTTAATAAAGGATATTTCGTTTTGTCATGCATGAGTCATTTCAAAATGAAGGTATGCAAACATTCACTTTCACACACACAAAATATTTTAAAATCATATAACTTATTATAACGAAATACGTTTGCCCGGTAGATAAATGGATGCTTATTTAGTAAAAAATATTATATATTTAAAAATTATTTTAAGAAACAAAAACAAAATATTTTAAAATACAACAGAAAAACAAAATCGGAGTTAGAAGACAATTTTATGTTGTAGTATTTTTCAATTTTAGAGCCAATGGAAAGTGTTACATCTTAACAGAGGCGTCACTAGGGTTGGTGTCACCCGAGGCGGTAGCTCATGGTGTCACCCGGGGCTGTGGCTTTTGGTGTCACCCCCTCATGATTTAACCCATAGAACTCCTCCGAGTTTTCCAGTGCCAAATAAAGAGGATATATAAAATTTTACAGTCTGGTGTCACCCCCCTGATGGTGTCACCCGGGGCGGCCCGCCCCCCCCCCCTAGCGACGCCACTGCATCTTAAACATTTGTAATAAGTAAAAATGTATCAGAGAGGTACATTTTTAAATACTTGAGAACTGCAACTTTGAAACAGGAAGTAGACTAAATAATAATACATAAACTACAGAATACTACCGAAATACTTCTGGACGTCTGTCTCCATCCCTACCCAAGTCTAATAATACTAATAATATTTTTATTACTTAAGACAGTTAATTAAGTTAAGTAAAGTAAGTCATTCGAAGATGAAGAGTTGAAGGCGTAGGCCTTGGCTTACAATAAGAAAGGTGTTTTTATCCTTTGCCTTTGTCTATCATAGTATTCTGAGGGTTGTATTAAGTTATCTTTTTGGAAAAATTTGTGTTGTATTTCTAAATTAGAAGTAATTGAATAGCTTCATGTATAATTACTAATTTACTCTTGGTTCTTCAATCCTCTAGCCTCTAGACATACTATGACTCATAGTCCTAGTGTTTCAAGGTTGTTGTTTTTTCCCCCAGTTTTGAATATTCTCCAGTAATGAATCTGGCAGCTCTTTTTAAAATTTTTCCTAATTTATCAAAATCAATGCTTTCTTTGGTGGATGCATATTCTAGTACAGGTCTCACCAATGTTAGGTAAAACTTTAGTTTTATAATTTATATCTCTATCTCTATTACATTTGTCAAAGTTTCTTTTTATAAAGCCTAAGAAATGCAATTTGAAACAATCTTTACTTTTTTTGTTCATGTTTGCATGGGATAATTTTAAACTGATGTTTTTCTGGAGATAATAAATTTAAGAAATTCATCATTACCTTTTGATATCTGCGTGACAAAAATTTGCATTGTCCTCTTAGTACTTCATGGCATTTATTTTATGTTAGGGAATATGTGCTATTAATTACAACAAACATTATGGTTTATCAATTTAAAGCCCATATAGGCCAACACGTATGGTTAGTTTTTAATTTATAAATTCCTCACAAAAGTTATTTGTGTTATAAAAAGGTCTTACAGATATTAGAACAATTATTTTACTGGATTTAGGGAAAATATAATTTTGCATTATTTAAGGATAAATCATGTTTGAAACTTTAAAAAATACTAATTGTGCATTTTCTAACTTCAACATACCACCTATGGTATTAAAAGAGGAAAAAGTATCCTCATTTCATCCTCCTCATTAAATAAAAAAAATTAGACTATACATTTACAGTAAGCTAACATAAAGAACAAAATGAGGGGTAGGACTGCAATCAGGCTTATAAAAAATTAAATGGAAAAGACGTAAACAAGGTAAGGGTTAGCCTGATCGGACGTAACAAAACAGCGAACGTTTCGGCAAAGAGCCTTTTTCAACGAACATACAATACACAAATAAAACGAATATAAAAATAAAATTAAGAAACTTAGCTGCGGTGAAATCCAAAGAATCCAAAAAAGTGAAACTGAGAGATGACAGAGCGAATTTATATAGGAAAGCAGAGAGTGGGCGGAGCAAACGCCTAGGTGGTCAAAGAGAACAATACATTCATCCCATCACGGTACAATCGGCCCACATGGGATGAATGTAGAATTTGGAGCTTGTGGACAGCTTCACCAACTTGGGGTCCCAGGTCTCAAATTCACTGGCCATCAAGGATGAAATGAACAGTAGAATTCCCAAGGCAGCTGCCACTATGGCTAAACTGAATACACAGGTTAGACCAAAACACCAAGCTAACAGAGAAAACCATACTGTTTGTCTATCGAGCTTGCTTCATCAGTATGCTGCTATATGGACCATGAGCGCAATCAAAATAGCTTTCAATTGAGGTGCCTGCGTCACATCTTTGTCACAAAATAGCAGGAGAAAATGCCAATTAGTGAGGCCCTGATGCCTGCCAATACCCAAAGCATGTTCTCAATCCTTAGTGAAGGAAGTCTCAGATGACTAGGACATGTAAAAAGAATGAACCCAGATTGTATCCCCAAGGACCTCCTATATGGGGAACTGGCATTAGGAAGAGAAAGACAGGAGGTCTCCCCATGTCTCCAAATAAAAGATGTCTGCCAGAGAGACATGAAAGCAGCCAGAATACCCACAAGCAACTGGAAGTGTTAGGCAGAAGACCGATTTAGGTGGCACACAGTTGTCAAAGAGGATGTCATAATATCCTAGGAGCGAAGAATGGGGGAGTCTACAGAAAGAAGAGCTAGGAGAAAGGCAAAAACATTAGGAAGCACAAGACTGGTGTGCAAAAGCTGTGGTAAAGACTGTCACTCAAGGATAGGACTGAACAGCCACACGCGGACTATCACTCAATGATAGGACTGCTCAGCCACACATGGATTGTCACTCAATCATATGACTGCTCAGCCACGCGAGGAGTGCAACCTAACCCAACAGAAAAGAATTAGACTGCGTTTTTAACTCATTATTGTGTATTTTTGACACCCTTTATTTTATCTAATGATTTAAAGTTTCCTGGTTTAATTATTTTATATTTCATTGTTAACCTCAATTATTATAGCTTTCTGGAAAATTCAAACTATCTGGATGAAATGTAAAGTTGTATAATTATATTTCTTTTCTTTCCCAGGGAGTGTAAAATAAAGATGTCTGGGGAGGAATCAAATAGATGTAGCTCTTCCCCCAGACTTTGTCACTGGCTAATCTCTAACTCTAACTGCTGCCAGCAAATTATATTCCCATATCACTCCTACCGTAGCCAGCGCAAGAACAGTCAAGAAACTTCAAGTCGACATTACCTCCATCAACTATTTTCAAATCTGTTTTGCTTCTCTAAAGTTTATGCCTCAGATTTAAAACTTGAAAATACGGCTGAACGCAATGAGGCAAATATTGAACTGAATTCAAGTGTTTCAAGCAATACACAACAGGAACTGACAGCTCTAAACTTGAATTACCAGGAGCTGGAGATGATGGCCAGGGCTTACATTGAAAAAGAAACTGGGATGGAAAGAATTTACATGATATTTAGAAAAGAGTAAGTCTCTATTTGCCTAATGGGTAAAAAAAAAAATCATAAATATACGACTTATATTTACAAAACTTTTACCATAAATCTTTTTTTTTTTTTTAAATCTTAATAAAAATGTTTACCTCTGACATCTGAATTAATTAAATTAACTTGAAGATTTGAGGAAAGGTTTCTCATTTAAATTACCAATAATGATTAATTTTGGGGGTTATTTACTTGAAATTTGAAAAGAATGCATTTAATTGAATAATATTTGATCCATTGAAGTCACAAAGGACACAAGAGTACTGAGCTTCAGGTGATTAGTGTGGCGCTCATACAGACAATGATCATTGGTTTTTTCTTAAAATACATCCCAACCTGGAAGATGGCAAGGGACACTTTCATAAAAGAACATCAAAGTACTGTCTTCAGAACCCGCTTGGAGGCCTTGGTATGCATTCCTTGAGACATACATCAGAAAACTTACATTATAATTGTTAGCCATGTTTGCCCAGTCATTTAGGGTTCAAATATTATTTTTTTAACGATGAGTCAGAAACAATTATGTTTTTCCTACATTTTCCTTGAAATCATTGAGTGCTATCTGTTATCATCTCACTCGCTTTGAAAATATATATTTCTAAATGTTTGCCTTTCCTTGCAGCTAAAACTTATATTACTAAATGTTTCCCTTCCTTACATGTAAAATATTTATTTCTCAATGTTTGCCTTCATTACATCTAAAATATTTATTTCTAAATGTTTACCTTCCTTACATCTAAAATATTTATATCTAAATGTTTGCCTTCCTTACATCTAAAATATTTATATCTAAATGTTTGCCTTCCTTACATCTAAAATATTTATTTCTCAATGTTTGCCTTCATTACATCTAAAATATTTATATCTAAATGTTTGCCTTCCTTACATCTAAAGTCAACAAATGTCAACATTTTTTAATTCTACAAAGCAAAAGACATTGGAATTAAATTTAACCTTAAATTTGAGTTACTGAACATGTATCTAACAGCAGGCAGGGATATCGTAATCCAATGATATTGTTTTGCCTATCTTCCTAACCCAGAGAAGACTTCAAGACCAGGTCTCTTACAAAGCTAGTATTGCTGGTGCAAATTTTGCAGTCAAGGTCACTTGTTTCTCTGCCAGCTTTTTGTAAGTCAATAAAATAGGAAAATTCTCTTTAACACATTGGGTTTTATTTTGTAACAATTGTCTATCTCCCTGAAATAAACATGAACATTTATCAAGAGTTTAATTTAGCCGACATGCATGAAATAAAATCTTAGGACAGCTTTCAATCTTCTCTTTACTAAAGAATGTGTCCCACAGTGGAAACATGCTGTGGATTGCTCCACTGTCATTGACTTCAAAATAAGTCAAATATTTTGCAACACAACCTGATACATTCATGAAGCCTGAAAATGTCATGGTTTTGTCTGGGTTTTTGTTTTTGCCTTGGGTGATATGTGAGCTATTACTATTATATAATTATGTACCCATCTGATTTTGGCTGATCCACAGGGTTGGCAGTTGTGTCCTAAACTAGATAGAGGTTAATTTCCTAAGATATTATATGCTATCTGATCAACAGATTCCTCTCACAGATGATAGCTGCCTATAGGAATAAAACATCAGTCTTGGATTATACGTTTGCTGCTGGTAAATATATTAATGTTTTGAATCTTACATTTCTAAATATATTTTTTTAAAAACTTGTTATTTAACTTAAAACTTTTTAAGGACCATACCTGTATAAATGTCAAAGTTATGTACATAAATAAAGAATAGTAAAATACTTCCACAATTTCTCACAGTTTAGAAAATAATTGTCCTTTTTATTTATTACCTCCCAGTTGAGAAAATTATTTTTCTGTTTTCTCCATTCCTCAAAGTAATCGAAATCAATATTATATTTTTTCAGTCAGCCTGAATTTTCTTTTTTTTTCGAAATTCTTTTCTCAAGTGTTATTAACTTTTTTTTAACTTAAAAGTTGCAAAAATTTTTTAAAAAAAATACCATCTCTTTGCTTGGAGCTTTTAAACTTTAAAATTATTTTTCTTGTTTTTAATTTCTTTTATTGATTTTATTAACAAGTCAATTTAATTTCTTGAGGCCTCATCCGAAATGAAAAATCAAACTTCATTTGAATTTAACCCTTCCATTAACTGTTTTTTTTAAAAATCACTTATATTAACTTCACCGTCGTCTCTTGGGCCATCCGTGCAGTATGGCTGAAAAACATAATTTAAAAATGACCCATTCTCCGTCATGCTATCAAGCTGAAATTTTGCACATAGATTTGTGTCACCTAACAATGAATTGTATCAAAATTTCAGATCGATTGAATGTATTATGATAAAATTAATGCACTTTTATTTTATCATTATAAAAATGTATGGTAGCTGTCAGTTGTTGTTGACATTCACGTGTTTTCTTAGTTCGCTCCAATGATCGATGACCACCACGCACCCCCACCCGTCCCCATTTTAGAGCATTTGCGTGTTAAGTCACTTTCAGTCTGTAAATGTTCATTATGAATGTAATTAATACTTTGAATTCTGTCTCATATGTAAGGGATTTATAGTAAAAAAAACTTTGTCTCTATGGGTTGTTTTTTGTCGATTGTGCTGGTATAACTGTCTGTTGAGCCGTGGTGTGTGAAGTCTAGGCTGTAACTTCTCTGTGACCACTGTCTTAATAAATGTACCTTCAATCCAATATCAAACAATGACCCATGGTTGGTGAGAGAAAGTAGAAGTATTCTTTATACAACAGAGTTCTATTATAACGAAACCTTTGTGTTTTTATTTCTAGGTGTCACAGGTGGGCTGACACGGATAAGTCTTGGATTAAAAGGTTTTATCTCTGGATCTGTCATTGGTGCCACTTTAGGGTAAATGTTCGTTGTCAGTACAGAATTGTGACGTGTTATTTCAAACTTAGGATAAACAAAAATAAAAAAAGTGAAGTCCCATTTTAGACGATGATGGTCTATGGGAGGGCAAGTGAAGTAGCTTTTACAGGTTTTTTTTCTTAGCCACGGCAAATGAGGGATTGTGTTGCTAGCACAATGCCCAGTTGACTTTACTTTCCTCAACCAGCACAGAGACTCGAACCTGTGACTCTTGTCGCGACAGGTGAGCACGCTACCGCTTGGCCACTGATACCCCTAATCTTAGGACAAGGTACACAATATTATTTGGAATCACTTCTTAACTACCAAATGACCCCAAGAAGCAAGCTATGAGTTTAAAAGAGAAACTGTGTAACTATAAAAATCAAGCTGAATATTTTTACTCTTGTTTCAATAAGAGTCAAGAGCCGGCTGTAAATAGGCCCTCAAACAATGTGGTTTATTTAAGCTGGTGTAGTTCACCAGTTGCCTTAATTAGCTACAGGTCGTTCTGTTTTTGGAGTTGGTGTTACAAAAGTTTTTTTTTATATATAAACCCTTACAATTTGAGCTTGTGTCTGACCTCTGCTAACAACAGGGATCCCCAACTTGTCTGATGCAATGCCATGGTGTGAATTTTTGGAGTGATACTTTCACTTTAATCATCAGAAACTACAGACTCCAAGTAAATGGCCACTATGTTCCGTTTAAGCTGCGCCGCTCCACAGATATCTGACAGACCCCTTGCAGTAGTTTAGAATTACTGCTCATCAAATTTTGTAAAATATTGCACAAAAAATGTTTGCTGAGCAACTTTAGACACAAGTTTTTTTTACCAATAGACAAGCATGAGAGTGAGAGGGAACGTTGCTGGACTTCACCAAAAAATATGCACGCAGTAGGAAAGGATATAAAATTCTTTTAAAGGGTACAGTCTCCATCAGGTGTTGGAGTCACTTGTTTATGCTGGCTTAATTGCTGGTCAATGGACTGGTTAATTAATTGATTGGTCAAGATGACCTGATGCTTGAGAAGGAAAAAGAAAGGGAAGTAATTCTTAAATTACTTTCCTTTGATCTCCTTATCTTGATGACTTTGTGCTTGCCCTTGCTTCCAACTCAACATCTCTTTCAATTGCCACTTGCTTTTAATCTCTACATCTAAACAATTCAATTCTCAGCTATTTATATTAATTTTTTTTTAATTTCTGAAGGAAATTTTTTGCCCTTATCACATAAGACATTTTTCATTATTGCAACTTTCATGTTATTAAAATGAAAGGTTTGAAGAGGTAACGTCACGCAAACTCTCTGCAGAGCCAGTGAGTTGTCTTTTATTTATTGTTTCATAAAGTACGTCACACTTTCATACAAAAATATATTTTTTATTAACAAAATAATTAAAATTTAACAAAAAACACCGTGATGTCACACATGGCTGGAACCCCCCTCCCCCTGTCACACTTTCTTACACCCCTTCCCCCCTCTGAAGTGTGACGTACGTTATGGATAGCCCCAATGGCTATTTGACCAAATCTAAATAATCGTTAGGATCAATTTCTTCTTGCAGGACTTTCCTCGGTGGTCTAGTCTATGTAATGTTTAAAAGTTTTGGTATTACTTACGATGTGCGTCATCTGGAGACTGTTATGTCAAAATTGGCAGTTGAAAAGTAAGTAAAAAAAGTTTTGCTGTCCCGTTGTAAACTTTCACTTGGCTGTTTTCAGAGCTTAATTTAATACAAAGCATCTTAAAATATTGAAATGCTAGCCTTAGAATACCTGGTTTGGTGACAACAAACTGTCACAGATGACCAATTTATCCTTGTAACTTGTTGTGAGTTGCGCATGGTGGTGTGTTTGTTGGTTGTTTATTGGTTAGTCGGTGCGAAAGCGTGCAAAAGTAATTATTTTTTATTGATGTCATTAGAATATGTGTAAAAGTTTAGAGAGATTTTGTGTAGACGTTGTTGTGTCACTGTGTCACACCGCCCGGTAGTCATTAAAGTTTGTCTCTGTTAGCAGTGTTGTTACTTCTTTTGTAATTTTATTAGTCTTGGAGCAAGGAGGCCACATATAATTATGAGGACGCTTGTTACACAAACATCTCAGTATGCCGTCGGCTCAGCTTCTTGTATCTTTGAATGGCATTGTTTATTTAATTTAGTGTCTTAAGACATAATAAATAAATAAATTGATAATTTATATAGGGCTCTACCCCAGTAAGAAACTGGGCTCAACAGCGCTTTACATAAAAATAATGATAATGTACATGTAAGTATCAATGCATTCAATAAGCATTCATATGTTAACAACCACATAAATGACAGTACCTACACATAAAATATGTTTGAAAATTTTTAGAACATTTATTTCAAAGTAAAGTTTGAAGAGATGTGTCTCTAATGCAGTCTTGAACATCTTAGCAGTTGAAGAAAGTTTACCATGAGTTGGCCCAGTGCACAATGTAAACACTGTGTTGCTGTCATGAGTTGACCCAGTGCACCATGTAAACACTGTTAGTACCATGAGATGGTCCAGTGCACGTGTAAACACTGTGTTAGTACCATAAGTTGGTCCAGTGCACCATGTGAGCATTGTGTTAGTAGCATGAGTTGGCCCAGTGCACCATGTGAGCACGGTGTTAGTACCATGAGTTGGCCCAGGGCACCATGTAAACATTGTGTTAGTGCCATAAGTTGGCTCAGGGCACCATGTAAACATTGTATTAGTACCATAAGTTGTCTCAGGGCACCATGTATAATTGTGCTCACAAAGGTTATTTGCCCTGGTGATGAATAAAGAGGAAACCTATAGAGAGTTATATGTGCCAATATTTAATATCAGTTTGACAAAAAATAAAACAAACTTATTCAAATCATTTATTTTAACTCTTATAACTATCAGACATTCTTGGCTTCTTTTTTTTTTTTTTTAATGCTTGTAAATATATATTAGGGTTGCGGAAATGAACAATTAATTTCTAGATTAATTGTGACTAATTTTATCGCTTAAATATTGATTAAAATAATTATAAGAAAAAATTATTTGATAAAAACTTTAGAAAGTACTTATAATAATTTTTTTTCTTCAATTTATTAAAAAATAATTAGTTAACAATATAACAGCCCAGATCACAGGGTCTGTTTGGCTGAGGAACATAGTACAACAGTCCACAGCAGTTACTGAAAGTTGAAAATATAATCCCCCCCCCCCCCCGGGGTGTGTGTGTGTCTGTCAGACAGGGGAAAAAACTTAGTAAAACAAAAAAAATGTTGTTACTTCCCTTGAAATGTTTGGCTTCAATTGAAATTAATGATTAATTCATGAAATTAATCATTAATTTGTCAAAAGTTAACAATTAAATTTAAATTAATTGTTACCAGCCCTAATATATATTATTAAATTATCTTATTTAATTTTAGGCCTATTTGTGATATTGTTTAAATCAGTTGATCTTATAAATGTCAGAGTTAGATTGCTAGTTTTTTAAATGTTTGTATCAAGTCAAGGGGAGAATGTATGGCTGTGATATCTTCTTATCTTAGATATACAGACGCTCCTTCTATGCAGAAGATAATTGCGTCCACAGACCATGAGAGATGATCTGTTGGCAAGTGATGCAGCGGTCACAGGCCACGGCTATAGGGGTTCCACGCATTACCCCAGCCGCCTAACTATTGTCTAGTTAGGTACCCATTTGGAGCTGGGTGACTCGGGGACTCCTCAGGCCCCGAGAACAAATCCTCACCTTCGTGTGGATTCGAACTCGTGACCATCAGTATGACAGTCGAGAGCGCTACCTCTCGACCACCACGTTTATAGTACAATAAACTGTACAGCCTGTTAAATTCTTATCCTTTAACTTTAAGCTAACTGCAGCTAATATATAAAACAAATGTTTCTTCTTGTATTACAAATTATTTACCCCTTACAAAAAAAAAAATTATTATTTTTATTTTTTTTTAAAGTTATAACTAGATCTAACTTAAAAAAGAAATAATAATTTTATTTTGTTTTGTAAGGGGTAAACAATTTTCTGAAACCATACTCCATTTGATTAATGAATTAATTCCCCTGCCATACCAAAAGATAGCCTTTACATAAACTCTAAATTTTAATTGATAATATACCACTAGATTTGTTAACTCTGTTAACTATTACCTTTAGAATAATGTTTTTCACATCTCACATTTTTTGGCAAATAAAACAGAAAATTATTTAATTACTATGAAAACAATCAGTGTAAAAAAAAAATATTAAAAAAAAAAACAACCCAGATATTAAACATAATCACTAGGCAAAAAAAATTATTTGAATTTCAACTTTAAAATTTGTGTGCTACAAACCATTTTGATTATAATAAAACTTAATTTGTTTGTTTTTATTTTGTTTTTGTTTTCCCTTGCTATGTTAGAACTTTGTTCTTGTATTGTTAATATTTGAGCAATTAACAGTTGGAGGCTCATGCAATAAAACTGCGCAAGGGTTACATGAAGAGGTTGCAGAAACAGCAATTTGTGGGGTACAAGACTCCATGGATTCGGATTATTTATAGTGGCGAAAGTCTGATTTAACAGTGCTCTGACGATTGAAATTCCATTTGATGCCAGATTCCAAACACTAAAGTCGCACTTTTGAACCATTCTTTCAATGTTTGAAACATTTTAAGATACAGTCAAAGTGTAAAATTATATTTCCCCAGGTCTATTATTGGTGAGGCACAGTTTAAAGCCAAGTTGGAGGAACTAACCCAGAATAAGCCACTACCAGCACAAGCTGTTTCCTGATGAATGTCTTAACTGTATGACGGTGGATTTTTTGTGTGTGATCAATGAATGTTTTGTCTTTCCTGTATGACAGTGGACTTTTTGTGTGTGATCAATTAGAATTTTTTGTTACTGCCATGGAAAATTAAACCAATTACAATTTTTAGCTCTGTTACAATTTGTTTTTTCATTTTTGTTCCATTTATAGTATAGACCTTTTCTTGTCTTTGCTAGAAGAAAGCCTTAAGATTTGGCTTCAGGGCTGGCTATTTAATGGTTTTATATCTATACTATCAGAATTAAGCTGAAAAAATAGATTTTTGTATTGCCTAAGTCAGAAAATCTATTTGAAATCTAAAAATTTGATGTTGACAGAATTAGGTCACAAAGTCAGCATGACATGAATTGAACTTATTAAAAGTTAATTATTATATAACCATGGTTAAAACACCCTGTGGTCAAAACATGCTGTGGTCGAACCGACCGGGGTTGAAACGTCCTGTGTTCGGACTGACAGGGTCAAAGTGTCCGTAATTCTTCTAGAGATACTTTCGTACTGTTATATTATATAGCAACATTTTCTAGACACCTTGGTATTGGTATATAGTAACATTTTCTAGAGACACCTTGGTACTGGTGTATAGTAAAATTTTCTAGAGACCTTGGTACTGGTGTATAGTAAAATTTTCTAGACACCTTGGTACTGGTGTATAGTAACATTTTCTAGAGACACCTTGGTACTGGTATATAGTAAAATTTTCTAGAGATAACTTTGTACTACTATGTAGCAACATTTTCTAGCAATATCTTGGTACAAGTACTGGTATATAGCAACATGGCGCTGTTATTATTATAAATATTTAGGACTGTTATCGATCAATTTAAAATTAATCGTTAGCTTTTGAAAAATTACCGAATAATTAATCGATAATTTTTATAAAAGCGAAAAATAAGATATATGACGTCATATGACTGAAAATTTCAAGGGAAGTAACAAAAACAGACAATTCACATTTTCTTTTATATAGATATAAGCAGTTCAATATAATGTCAATGAATTTGAATTTTGTTATTGTTAATTAAGTAAAAACAATGTTTAATTGTTGATATCATTTCCTTATAAAACAGCTTATTTTAAAAGTTTACACTTTCAAAATTTTTTTTTTTTTTTTTAAATGGAGAAGTTTGTACATAAAAAAGCAACAATTTTTTTATTATTAATAATTGATTACATATTGATAAATTGGCAATATTCGTAAACAGATTTGCCATAGTTGTAATCGCTACTTCATCGATTAAAATAATTTTAATCGATAAAAAATTTTACCGATTAATTGAGAAATTAATCGATGATTTCCTCTGCCCTATAAATATTACTAACTCATTTCGAGTTCCACCAGTTAAATTTGAGGAAATATTCCAAGGGTCCTAAACGATTATAAATTAAATCTCATTCTGATGCTCTACATAAACAAATATTTTACTTTACTTCCCGTTGTAATTATAGAATCAATGTATATAATTTGCAATGTTTGTTTTGTCTGTGACGTCTGTCTGCCGTCACGCTACTATTTTTAAAAAATAGCGCACCAAAATACTCAATAAATATATATAATTTGCAATGTATGTCCCGATGACACTACTAATTTTAGAAACCAGCGCACCAAAAATGATTCTTTTCGAGCGTCCGCATAAAATTGTTAAATTCGGAAATAAATTAATGAAACAAAAAATAATAAAATAAAAAGAAGTTTCATATTACTCTAGCATACCTGTCGTGCGTTGCATCGAACTCAGTAACAATGAATAAATTTAAAGATACAAATGAATGATGTGATATAAAAATTTGTCAGAAACCTACGTGGCAATGCTTCAGTTTAGCGCTTGTTTTTCTTTTATACTATACGGGAGTGCATATTTGGGTGCTTAAAAAAATATATTTAAAAATCTGAATCCCCTCCCCCCCACCCAACAATAGTTTTTGTTTGATTGTCATTTACATGTAGTATTTTAATACGTCTTAAACTAATTTTGAAATTTAAAAACATTGGTTTTAATATTTACAAATAACTGGAAAGGATGCTGACCTGACAATCTTATCTTATCTTATATGTTACAGACGCTCCTTCTGTACAGAAGATTATTGCGTCCTACGTATTTCTATGGTTTGTGTTTAGTCCTGTATTCTTACCAGAGTTTTAAAAGATGATAAAGTGGTGGCTTTCCTGGTTTCCTCAGGCAACCCATTCCACGCCCG
Organism: Radix auricularia; assembly: GCA_002072015.1. Classification (NCBI taxonomy): domain Eukaryota; kingdom Metazoa; phylum Mollusca; class Gastropoda; family Lymnaeidae; genus Radix; species Radix auricularia. The sequence goes on from MUZC01000067.1 coordinate 664,912, forward strand.
AATACCGGACGGAAAGAAAGAAAACTTGTATGTGTTTGTTCTTGCATATGGAATAAGAAAGGTGTTTTTAACTTTATGTCTATTTGAGGGTTGTATTAGGTTATCTTTGTGTTGTATTTCTAAATTAGAATTAATTGCCTTATGTATAATTACTAATTTACTCTTGGTTCTTCTATCCTCTAGTGTTTCAAGGTTTAATGATTTAACTAACGGTGTTACTCTTGTCAGTTTTGAATATTCTCCAGTAATGAATCTGGCAGCTCTTTTTTGGATTTGTTCTAACTTATCAATATTTTCTTTGGTGGATGGGTCCCATACAGAAGATGCATATTCTAGTATAGGTCTCACCAGGGTGAGGTAGCATTTTAGTTTTATATCTTTGTTACATTTGTAAAAGTTTCTTTTTATAAAGCCTAAGGTTTTGTTTGATTTTTTAATAACTTCATTGACATGGGGATTCCAAGATAGTTTCTCATTTATTATGACTCCTAAGTATTTCGCATCTTTAGTTTGGGTTAGTTCTTTTCCATGAATGAAATATTTTGAATTTATTTGTTTCTTTTTCTTTGTTACTCTTAGCAGTTGACATTTTTCTGGGTGGAAGGACATACTCCAGTTAGTTTCCCATTTTATTAATTCATCTAAGTCTTTTTGTAAAATTTTGCTATCTTGTTCTGACTTGATTGTTCTATAGATTATACAATCATCAGCAAATAACCTAACTTTAGTTCCTGTTGAGATATTGTTGGGTAAGTCATTTATATAAATTAAAAATAGTAAGGGACCTAGGACAGTTCCTTGTGGAACTCCTGAGTTAACCTTTATTGGTGTAGATTTAGANCCATTAATTATTACAGTTTGCTCCCTACCCAATAGGAAATCTTGGATCCAGTGATGTAATGGACCTGAGATTCCAAAGTATTTAAGTTTTTTGAGTAAACTAAGGTGGTGAACTTTGTCGAATGCTTTTGAGAAGTCTAGTAATATTGTATCTATTTGATCATTATTATCTAAGCCTTTTGATAGATCATCTATTAGGCCTATCAATTGTGTTTCACATGATCTGTTCTTTCTAAAGCCATGTTGGTGTGGGCATAGGGCATTATATTTGTCAAGGTGGTTAACTATTCTGCTATATATTATGTGTTCCAGTAATTTACATGTGATACTAGTAAGTGATACAGGTCTGTAATTACCAGGGTCGGACTTATCACCTTTCTTAAAGAGTGGCGTTACATTGGCTAATTTCCAATCCTGGGGCACTTTACCCTGGTTTAGAGAGGCTTGAAAAAGAACTACAAGGATTGGGGACAGTTCATTGCTTAATTCTTTTAATAACCTGGCAGGTAATTCATCTGGGCCAGTAGCTTTGTTTATTTTTAAGTTTTTTAGGAGTGAATGTATACCTATCTCATCTACAGTTATGTTACCTATTTCTTCCAATTTATTTAAATTTATTGAAATTTCCTTGTCGCCTGAGGCAGAAAAAGATGATGCAAAATATTTGTTAAGGATATTAGGATATTAATAATGAAAACGTTTATTTACATTCTTAAATCGTTTAAATTAAATTAAATTGTATATTCGATTAATTGTTGATACTTTAATATTTGCTTTTATCCTATAAGTTTTACTTACTTCAAAGGATTCATGCCAAATAAATAGTTCTTTGTATTTCATATTTGTAAATAGTTAGATTTTTTTTTTCAGTGCCCTATAGCCTTTTAATATGGGCTATCAAGTTTTTGTATACAAATTTTGGTTAAGATCCCTTCATATACACAGTAGCTAATGCATAAAATTATATTTATATAGCTCATATTAGCAAAAAATATTTATTATGGCCCCATGTAGTGAAAAATGTAAAGTTGAAAACATCTTTTCATTTTTAATCTGCACAATATAGAATATATTTGTCATTTTTTGTCCAGAACATTAATAATCGAATGGGGAATAAAAACTTATATGTTTATGAAAAAAAGGCATTTAGTGCCCCCGGCCGTGAAGGAATGATCATTAAGAGTTCATTGCCCTATAGCCTATAGTATTTTATTATTAGTTGTAAAAATGTTATATACTATCTTTGATTAAGATTCATCAATTTACACAGTAGCTAACTCTTAAACTACTTTTATAGCTCATGTAGGCAAAAATTGACATTATGGGCACCCGTCGCCCCATGAGTGTTAAATATAGAAAATAATGCTGCCTGTAATCATCCAGGGAGCGTACTAAACTATCTCCAAAGTTTTCATGACGATCTTATGCATGGTTTATAACAGACATGCACAAACGCATACTCACGCACACAGACATACTTAGGTCTACATAATTATTTTTATATATCTATATAGATAAATAATGACATTACAGGTTTCCTGGCCAACTTGGTGCAAGAGGTAAATTTTGAAACATTTGTTCATTTCATTTTGGATCATATTTATTGTATTATCGATATTTGTCGAGACAATGGCACAGAATGTGGAATAAAATCTTAAACGTTTACGGAAAAAGAATCAGGGCCCCGGCCCAAAGGGATTAACATTAGAAATTATATCCAATGTCCTATGCCTATATAATTTATATATGGAATATCAAGTTATTTTACACCAAGTTTGGTTACGATCTATTCATTTTCCGATGTCGTTAACGCTTAAACAATTTGTAAATATCTCATATTGGCAAAAATAAAGTCTTTAACGCTTACGAAAATAAAGATAACGAAACCCCCAGCCCCAAAGCAATTAACATTAGGAGCTCAACACCGTACTGTATTTTAATATGGGCTATAAAGTATATATGTATTAAGTTTGGTAAAGATCCATTCAGTTTCCATGTAGATGACGCATAAACGAATTAGTATATAACTAATATAAATGGAAAAAAATTGGGGCACCCGGCCACCATGAATATCAATGTTAAAATTTCTTTTTCACATAAACCATTCCGTAAGAGCAACCAACAATTTCCTTAAGCTCCATCGTGACCGAATGCATTGTTTAGTCAGCTTTAATGGACAAACATTTTTACATACATTGATTTATATAAATATAGATGTATATACATAAGCAAAACATGACATTAAGGATCCCCTGGCCCAGTAGGTGCAAGATGTAAATTTGGATAAATTTGTTCATTTCAATTATGTTCATATTTAAATTTGTAGCTACTTTTGTTGAGACCATGTCACAGAATGAAAATAAAATATTAAACGTTTACGAAAAGAGAATCAGGGCCCCGGCCCGAGAAGGTGAACATTAAAGAATCAATTTACCATAGACTTTTAATTGGTCTATAAGGGTCAATATACAACCACGATTGGTTAAGATCCATTCATTTTCAAATCATTAACGCTTAAATAATTAGTATACATCTCATATAGGCAAAAACAATATTAAGGGCTCCCAGGCCCAATCGGTGCAAGAGATTAACTATAAAATACCTGTTTATGTCAATATCTCAATAGGAACTAAAGTTAGGTTATTTGCTGATGATTGTATAATCTATAGAACAATCAAGTCAGAACAAGATAGCAAAATTTTACAAAAAGACTTAGATGAATTAATAAAATGGGAAACTAACTGGAGTATGTCCTTCCACCCAGAAAAATGTCAACTGCTAAGAGTAACAAAGAAAAAGAAACAAATAAATTCAAAATATTTCATTCATGGAAAAGAACTAACCCAAGCTAAAGATGCGAAATACTTAGGAGTCATAATAAATGAGAAACTATCTTGGAATCCCCATGTCAATGAAGTTATTAAAAAATCTAACAAAACCTTAGGCTTTATAAAAAGAAACTTTTACAAATGTAACAAAGATATAAAACTAAAATGCTATCTCACCCTGGTGAGACCTATACTAGAATATGCATCTTCAGTATGGGACCCATCCACCAAAGAAAATATTGATAAGTTAGAACAAATACAAAAAAGAGCTGCCAGATTCATTACTGGAGAATATTCAAAACTGACAAGAGTAACACCATTAGTTAAATCATTAAACCTTGAAACACTAGAGGATAGAAGAACCAAGAGTAAATTAGTAATTATACATAAGGCAATAAATTCTAATTTAGAAATACAACACAAAGATAACCTAATACAACCCTCAAATAGACATAAAGATAAAAACACCTTTCTTATTCCATATGCAAGAACAAACACATACAAGTTTTCTTTCTTTCCGTCCGGTATTCGGGCGTGGAATGGGTTGCCTGAAGAAACCAGGAAAGCCACCACTTTATCATCTTTTAAAACTCTAGTAAGAATACAGGACTATACACAAACCATAGAAATACGTAGGACGCAATAATCTTCTGTACAGAAGGAGCGTCTGTAACATATAAGATAAGAAGAAGAAGATAATCGAAATCATGATATATATTTTTTTTTAAATATCTTTCAAGGTTTTTTAAAATCAGAATGGAAATAAAGTGTTAAACGCTTACGAAAATAAAGATTTTGGTCCACCGGTCCCAAAGGAATGGACATTAGGGGTTGAACGCAGTATGGTATTTTAATATGGGTTATAAAATATATATGTACTAAGTTTGGTTAAGATCATTGATTTTCACAGAACCTAAAATTTAAACTAATTTTAATATAGCTCATATAAGAAAAAAACAAAACATTTAGATCCTCCGGTCCCACTTGAATGTCAATTTTTAAAATGTTTTTTCACACTTACTCTCCCGGAAGCGTACTCAACAATTTCCTAAATTTTAATTGTGATCGGATGAATGGTTTAGTTAGCTATAAAGGACAAACATACGTACATACATACATTAATTTTTATATTATATATATTGATTTTTTTTTTCTGATGAACATTTGTTCAAAATAAAGAGATTGAAGCTGACATATAGATCTATTTATTTTTAAAACTTCCGTCATTTATGACGGGTGATACCCTAGTATATAATGTACTTAATTTTCTCTATTTGTTTTTTTTTACTCCAAAAAGACGATCAATGCAAGCTCTGTATCTGAATATAACTATAGCTAAGCAAACTACACATCAATGTGACTGCATGTTGTTCGTTTACACTTTCGTTCTCCCAAATCAGGTCATCTACCTTTTCTCTTCCCCTCCGTTTGACCTAAAAAAATTTATTGCAGTGCAGAGTGTAGGTCTATTTCTTGATAAAACTTTCTGGTCTCTCTTTGCTCCTGGAAAGGGATGGCAAGACCTGCAGGACAGGGGTGGGTAGACCTGAAGGACAGGGTTGGGCAGACCTGAAGGACAAGGGTGGCCAGACCTGAAGGACAGGGGTGGGTAGACTTGAAGGACAGGGGTGGGTAGACCTGAAGGACAGGGGTGGGCAGACCTGAAGGTCAGGGGTGGGCAGACATGAAGGACAAGGGTGGCCAGACCTGAAGGACAAGGGTGGCCAGACCTGAAGGACAAGGGTGGCCAGACATATTAAAAAGGTCATTGCAAATGTTATTTTCATCCTTCCCAGACTTAACCACTTGGATTTCTGAGGTCCACCTTGGAGGCCAGTTGATTCCTTAACTCCCTGGCTCTTGATAACTTGTAAAGTTATTAACATTGCAAGTTCTAAATCCGGGTATGATGACGTTAGAAAATTAGTCCGTCCCCCACCTCCAAATTTCAAAATATCACTCGACATCAGCAATTTTTGTTTATTTTTAACTTAACTGTAACGCGATTTTCTTGTCGTTTCTATCAAATTTCTTCAGGGAGTTTTTTTTTCCTTTCTTTGTTTTGTTTTAGCCCAAGATGAAGGTTGAGTAAATCCTGAGAGCGACCTCATCTTAGAATCAGCTGGTCTCAGGCTGACGATCAGCTGATTTCACGCACTCCCCAAAATTTAACCAATCGCGAACGTCTGACCTTTATTCGTCCAATGAAATTGGCCGGCGCGCGCCTCTCCTATCGCCATCGGTTTCTTTTTTTCTCCTCTTCTTTTGAAGGCTTTGTTTACATTGAGTATGTCTTCAGCTATGTCGTGCGTTTTTCTAAACCTGCTGGCCTTGATTCACCCCATCTCTTTTAGCCAACAACCCACTCTCCCCCCATACACCAAAGTTGTTTTTTTTTTTCGTTATCCCGAATCAGGTCATACACTTTTCTTCTTCCCTTCTTTATGACCTAAAAATATTGCAATGTAGCCATTTTCAACACCGCTTCTTCTATGAGACACGAGACGGTGTGTAATCTAAGTACTAAGTAAATTAGTGACTGCGTGCCGACAGCTCGAAGATGACTTCAGACATACATTAAAATTTATCTCACAGTTTATATAACAAATATAATGTTATTATTGTTGTTATTATTGAATCTTCTTAAAAGTCTTTTACAGTTTTCTACTTACATTTCTTCTTTACCATAACCTACCGGAAGTAGCGTATCTACGCATTGTTTAATTTTACGAATTGTTTTTCTGTTGAAAAATTACTAGATCTAATATTTTTAGGGATTTCTCGAGCTTCGTATATTTCGTACTTTGGACTCCCCGTATCCTAGTGTAAAAAGGTTAAAATGATTAGTTTCCATTTCTCCAGCAAATCGCCCCATTAGAATAACAAGATTCTAGGTCAAATTTATGTCAAACTTGTGACAAAAATGAGTTATAGCCACCGTTTTTAGGTCATGGTTAAAAAAATGGTAGCTGTACCTTGAGAAAATTTTGTAGAAGTATGTACAGAATAACGAGCAGAGGCGTAACAACGGTTTGGCTTCGGGGCGGTTGTAAAGGGGGCTGAGGACTAACCCTTTAATTTATTTAAATTAGTATTTTCCTACCTTTAGAATTTTTATAACATCCATTTGTCAAGGGCGCCAAAATAAATTAGCCAAGAGCGCGGAAAACCCATTTATGCTTCTGATAACAAGGTTCTAAGTCTATATAAAATATATAACCCTCCTTTTTCAGTCCATGGCGGACTCTAGGGCAAGTGAAGTAGCGTTCGCAAGTTTATAAGCCAACACTAACCAGCAATGGATTGTATGGCTAGGACAATGCCCCGGGGGCCTTGCCAGTACCGAGGCTCGAGCCCGTGACTGGAGTTCTTGCTACAGTTCGTCAGTCCAGCGCGCTAACACTTTATTAACTCTACATAGGGCCACTAAAATAAAAAAAAATTCAAACGCGAATATCTCAGTTGAAACAAAAGTTCACATAGATTGAACCTTGTTATTTTAAGGTGGTGATATATCACTCCAGCAATACACTTCAGATTTTGTGAAAATGATAAGTTGTGTGTGTGGGGGGGGGTTTGGGTGGGCTGGTGGGTTATGGGGCCAGAAAGGATGACGCTGCAGTGCTGTGACCAAAAGGGGAATGATTGCTAATTGTAGAATTTGTTGGGTGCAAGTCATGCAAGTGCCCAGTCCTTGGCTTCATACTTTTCAGTCGATCTCAAAAATAAATTTAACAAACATATTTCTTAATAATGGTGTCCGTTTAATTTGGTATGCGGTTACAAGGTTTTAGGAAATTTCAGAGTTATTTGGCTGGACAAGATAAATTTTGTACGGTGATATAAACAAAATAAATCAGTTTGGATAAATGAATCTAGCAATTAGTGAAATGCTGAGAAATATTGTAACCCAGGCTGAAGCCTGGAAATTGCTGTCATTGAAGTAATCAAACGTTTTCCTCATAGACACAGCTTTACAAAAATATCTGTCATGCCTGCAATTCTTCCAAGATACCTGGTTTATTATTATCTGGACTTGGTGGCTTTCATATCTCAGACCGGAAAAAGTCATATTTCTTTACGTAATTTTACTATTTATTTTAAAACAATAATGTTGTTGTTGCTTTTCAATCATTTCCAGCATTTAAATACACGGAGTGGCATAAAAATTGTAAAAAAAATAATAAATAAATAAATTTAAATCCGATATTTTTTTAAAGATTATAAAATCTAAGAAAAATTTGTAGACTTCTTAAAAATAATTGATAGTGGGTTTTTTTTTTAAAAAAATTCTTTAAATTTTTATATTTTTCTATCATTATTATTTTTTAAATTATTTATTTTTGTTTGTTTGTTGTTGTTTTTTTTACCTCAGAGCGCGAGGAGCATGTTAGACTAGCACGGACAGTGTTGGGCGTTTGAAATTCACCAAGCGGTGGTGGACTTTTGCTTTACTGCGGCTCGGGCATTATTTACAGAGCGCTCCACCTCACGTGCATAATATTATTATATAGAACAAAATAGGCCCATCGGGCATTGCCCAAATGCCCGACTGGCCAGACCCCCACTGATTCCAAAAAAACGTCTGACTTATCACATATCTTACTGAACTTTTGTCAGTCTACTCACCAAGTCGTCAGCTACGCTCTACTGCAGATACACGCATTCTCTGTGTTCCTAAGACAAGAACTAAAACATTTGGCGAAAGGTCATTCTCTTTTTGTGCAGCCAAACAATGGAATTCTCTTCCATTACACATCCGTAGTATTTCAACTGCTAAGTCATTCAAGACTGCACTTAAGACACATCTTTTTAAAATTTATTTTGAAAATTAATGAAACAACATTTCTTTAAATGATTAACGTAGCTGATGTATAACGTATTGTCATTTATGTAGTTAGTATGATATGAATGTTTCTTTTATTAATATATGTATTGTTATTTCCATGTAAAGCTTTGTGAGCCCGGCTCCTTGCTGGGATACAGCGCTATATAAATTATCATTTTATTATATTATTATAATTATTATTATTATATACCAAAAGAACGTCAGACGTATCACATATACCAAAAGAACATCTGACGTATCACATAAGCCAAAAGAACATCTGACGTATCACATATACCAAAAGAACATCTGACGTATCACATAAGCCAAAAGAACGTCTGACGTATCACATATGCATAGAGAACGTCAAACGTATCACATATGCCAAAAGAACGTCAAACGTATCACTTTTACCAAAAGAACGTCTGACGTATCACATATACCAAAGGGACGTCTGACGTATCACACATTTGTGTATTGTTGACGAAGGCTCTTTGCCGAAACGTTCGCTGTTACGACCTGTCGAGCTAACCCATACCCTGTTTAGGTCTTTCCCATTTACTTTTTTTTATAAGCCTGATTGCAGTCTCACCCCCCCCCCCCCAGTTTGTTCACTCAACTTACCATGCCGCATCACACCCCAGTATAAACAAATAATTTTTAGCTATCAGGAGTCAAATACTTTATTCCGTCTCCTCTATGCTTACATTGTTGTTCATTTGAAGATACCAAAATGCCAATGATGTTGATGTCAATAACACACTCCGTTGCTTATCATAATGCAGTTAAATTGATGCGCCTGATAAGCTATGATGTGTGAATTTCAGTATATTTCAGCATTCACATAAAAAACATTTTGGGGCATTAAACGTTAAGGTCAATACACATGGTGATTCTCAAATTGGTTTTTGTCATGATTAATCGCAAATTAATGATCAAGTAATTGATTAAAATTTCTTTTAAAAAATGTTTTCTTTGTAGGAAAATACGCACAAGGACTGATAAAAAAATAAATAAACATTAAAAAAAATATTTTTTTCTTTAATGCATATAGAATTTGTGAGGCCAGTCCTGGCATATTAAAAAAAACTAGTAGTAACTAGTAGAAGTATTAATTTTTTGAAATTTTTACTCACTCACACACACGCACACACACACAGACAGACAGACAGACACACACACACATTTATATATATATATATATATATATATATATATATGTGTGTGTGTGTTAGAAGGAAGGATGGTCCCTCGTGTTTTAAGAAGACCACGCTGAATCTGTACATTGTGTTTATGGCATGTGACATTTTGTGGGAGATATAAGAGCAGTCACTTCCCCTGGGGCGTGACAGTTTGGGGAGATGTTATGGGATGTGATCGTTAAGGGAGATATTATGGGACGTGACCGTTAGGGGAGATATTATGGGACGTGACCGTTAGGGGAGATGTTATGGGACGTGACCGTTAGGGGAGATGTTATGGGACGTGACGGTTTGGGGGAGATGTTATGGGACGTGACGTTAAGGGAGGTATTATGGAACGTGACGGTTTGGGGGAGATGTTATGGGACGTGACCGTTAAGAGAGATATTATGGGACGTGGCGGTTTAAGGAGATGTTATGGGACGTGACCGTTAAGAGAGATGTTATGGGACGTGGTGGTTTAAGGAGATGTTATGGGACGTGACCATTAGGGGAGATGTTATGGGACGTGACCGTTAGGGGAGATATTATGGGAAGTGACAGCTAAGGGAGGTATTCTAATACCAGTCACTTCCCGAGATGTACGTCCACAGATCGGGTCAAAAGATGGTCAGGCCGTACCTGGAAGGTTATGGGCACGGTCTTACCCGCGCGGCTGGTCTCCTCGACATGGAAGCTGTGAGCTGTGCTCAACGAAAAGCAGCCGCATGCCATGCCCCTCAACGATCGCTGCTTGTGTTAAAACCATGACATAAACATATTCTTTTTTAAAAAATGCCACCTTAATTAATTTATTCTATTTTTTTAAAAAAAAGTAGTAGTTGCAAAATATTAAATTTCAAATGTGTAACTCTCCATTGAATCAACACGTATTTACTTCGCACCTTCTTTGCCAACCCAGGGTTCCCGAGTAGTAAGTAACATCCGGTCTTTAGCTTGTTGCACGATAACTATCATTTCGGTTAAAATTTTTTTTTTTTTTCTAACTTAACTTAAGTTAGATATACAGACGCTCCTTCTATGCAGAAGATAATTGCGTCCACAGACCATGAGAGATGATCTGTTAGCAAGTGATGCAGCGGTCACAGGCCACGGCTATAGGGGTTCCCCGCATTACCCCAGCCGCCTAACTATTGTCTAGTTAGGTACCCATTCAGAGCTTGGTGACTCGGGGACTCCTCAGGCCCCGGGAACAAATCCTCGCCTTCGCGTGGATTCGAACTCGTGACTATCGGTATGACAGTCAGTAAGACCACGTCCCAAGGCAAACGTCACTTGGTGTCAATAAAACTTTGAAGGAGGACAAACAACACAAAGTGAAAGTAGAATAAAAACAAACAAAGTAAAAACACATTTTTTAAAAAACTATACAGCCCTTATACTTGAGACAGAACTAAAAGTATTGATTATATTCAAAATAATATGCACCGCGTGACAAGCATTTACAGACTAAACGTTACTGAACTCCCCTTGCTGTAAAACGGGGAGGGGGTGGTCACCGATGGCTAGACTGAACTCCAGCGCACACGTGGATGTCAACAACAACAGACGGCTACCATAGATTTATATAGAGTTAAACTATAAATGCATTAATTTAATTACGGCAAATTCGATCGATCTGAAATTTGATACAATGCATTGTTAGGTGACACGAGTCTATGTGCAAAATTTCAGCTCGATAGCATCACGAGAAGTGGGTCATTTTTTACTTTTGTTTTTCCGACCGACCGATCATGACAGAGAGAGAGAGAGAGAGAGAGAGAGAGAGAGAGAGAGAGAGACGATGAAGCTAATATAAGGGATTTTAAAGAAGTAGCTTGTGATAATAAAGGGTGAAAAAGAGGGGGTAGGGGCTGGTGTTTACGACGAAGTTTGACCTTTTGATCTCCACATTTAAGTCCTCAATACGGGCGTCGCTTTCTCTCGATCCAGCTCCTCTCATTATTTCCGGGAAAAGTGGTGGCTAACATGTTGGTCAGCTCCTGTGACACATAACCGTATATCCTCGCCCCTGAATCACATAACTGTATACCTACGCCCCTGAATCTACATTCCTTAAAGACACCCACCCCTCCCCCCACTCACACACAAGTTTAACATGCCTGGACAGTGTGTCCAGCAACAAATTCATTACAAACAAAAAACAGCTCATCGTCTGCATACCTTTTCCCACCCCGCAACGGTGTTGTAAGTTCAAGAAATGGAAACGACGCATTTCAGCCGTTGGTAGCTTCGAACTAAAACTGTTTTCCTAATCTTTTAATTGGGTTTGTGTCCCGTATGTGCTTCAATATTTGATTACAATCAAGTCTCAAAGGAATCCTTCCACATACCAAAACAAAATTTAGAAATAACTGCCCCCATTTCGCGGAGGCCTTGTTGACACCACGTTTAGAGCACATCACGCTATTTGGCGGCGATCACGCTATTTTGACGTGGTCCTACTCACTGAATATTATTTCAAGTTTGACAACAACCAACTCCACCCAGCCCCCACCCCGCGTAGTTCGCCCCAGTCCATGTCATGTCGGCCATTTATGATCTTTATGATTATTTACAAACCATCAAGTGAAGAGCTCAGCTTGGTCTCTGAATGCCATCAAACTGTTGGACATTACTTTTAGTACATCTACCAACGGCCAAATTACTTTGTTTGGTTCACGGCGACACAGAACTCTTGTATGTTGTTGTTTTTTTTTAGGAAGGGGAGGCTATAAGTCCGTGAACCGTCCACCCGTCTATGGTTTAAAAATATCGTTTATTAGGAGCCAAAAAAAAATTTCCTTGGTTTGTGCGTCTTTTGTGGACAACCGAATGTAAATATGGAATCGAAAAAGTACATTACGAATGCCAAGGTCGATCTGCTTGTTTGCAAGCACATTTCGAGATTCAGAATCCACGTCTGCAGAACCTCAGTGGTTCTTACGTTTTAATGATCTGGGGATACAATTTTTGAGAATAACGTTTCGCATTTCAATTTGGTTAAAGATGAATTTCAAACTTAGCTGAGTTAGAGATGATGTAAAACAGATGTTTAACGTGGTAAATATCCATTCATAGCGTTTTAGGAATGGGGCCTAAAAGATGTTTTAGGGCTCAAATTTAAGAGTGTAGCTCTCCGTTAATGAGAATGGAAAAGACTTGTATGATGATTTGCTTTCCGTCTCAAAACATGTTGTTGGCGGTGATGAACGGAGATGTGGTGGTGTGTTCTGAGATGTGGTGGGTGAGTTCTGAGATGTGGTGGGTGTGTTCTAAGATGTGGTGTTTGTGTTCTGAGATGTGGTGGGTGAGTTCTGTGGTGGGTGAGTTCTGTGGTGGGTGAGTTCTGAGATGTGGTGGGTGAATTCTGAGATGTGGTGGTTGAGTTCTGAGATGTGGTGGGTGAGTTCTGAGATGTGGTGGGTGAGTTCTGAGATGTGGTGGCTGAGTTCTGTGATGTGGTGGGTGTGTTCTGAGATGTGGTGGTTGAGTTCTGAGATGTGGTGGTTGAGTTCTGAGATGTGGTGGGCAGTGGTGGGTGAGTTCTGAGATGTGGTGGGTGTGGTCTGAGATGTGGTGGGTGATGTATGAGATGTGGTGGTTGAGTTCTGAGATGTGGTGGGTGTG
>MUZC01000067.1:695505-715917 GCA_002072015.1 Radix auricularia
TTGGGTTAGGTTTAGTGATAGTTTTTAGGGTTTTGGATTAGGTTTAGTGATAGATTTTAGAGATTGTTTGAATGCACATATAGAATCGGAGGTTCAATGAAAGGCGCAGTGAATACTTGTAACTCTTCAATTTTATAAACATCATTTTATAAACAATTTTACTAAGAATAGCAATAACCGGAAGTAGACGAGCGCGTATGCAGCCGCATATTGGGTCGTTTTGACGAGGCTATACTCACTACCTAAAACTTTACCAGTTAGAAGGTGGAAGAGTAGTTTCCCTTTTTCTTAATTGTGTATTTTCTCATCTATTCACACGATTATTGCGTCCACAGACCACTCCGGTCTGTTGGTAAGAGATGACGCGTTCACAGGCCACGGCTATGAGGGCCACGCTATTACTTTTACCAGCCACCTTTGTCTCCCTAACTAGTGTCAGGTAGACATTCGGAGCTGGGTGGACACAAGGACACACTAACTAGTGTCAGGTAGACATTCGGAGCTGTGTGGACACAAGGACACACTAACTAGTGTCAGGTAGACATTGGGAGCTGGGTGGACACAAGGACACACTAACTAGTGTCAGGTAGACATTCGGAGCTGTGTGGACACAAGGACACACTAACTAGTGTCAGGTAGCCATTGGGAGCTGGGTGGACACAAGGACACACTAACTACAGGGGCGGATTAAGACTGCACGGGGCCCCTGGCTGCAATCAAACGGGGGCCCTATCCAGCCAGCGTCCCTTAAAATGAAGTGATTGCTAACAGCTAATATATATAAGACTGTAACTAAATATTAATAATGAAGAAAAAAAAACGAACACGAAGAAATAACTGTTTAAAATGTTCAATGCTGTGTTAAAAATAGAGTGTCAAAAGAAAAATTTTAACATTTCATAGATGGGAATCGAACCCGTGACCATTTGCATCACAAGCCCTGTGCGCTCACCATTCGGCCAGCGGAGCTTGACTAACTTTGGAAATTTTAAAAATAGAAACTATTTATTATATTATATTCTCTAAGTGAGCCACGTTTTATAGATTATTAAGTCTGTCAGCGTAAGGCCTGAATTGCGATCAGTTTAATAGATAATATTTATACATTTATTTAATTTATTATATTTTCAAGGCTTCGTGCGAACATTTGTACACTTTTATTATAAAATATAAAAAGTTTGGGGGCCCCAAACCGTCGGGGGCCCGTGGCTTTAGCCCGCTCAGCCCCCCCCCCCCTTAATCCGCCATAGACTAACTAGTGTCAGGTAGCCATTCTGAGCCAGTTGAACTCAGGGACACACTTAGTGTCAGGTAGCCATTCTGAGCCAGTTGAACTCAGTCTCAGGGACACACTAACTAATGTCAGGTAGCCATTCGGAGCTGGGTGAACTCAGGGACACATTAACTAGTGTCAGGTAGCCATTCTGAGCCAGTTGAACTCAGAGACACACTTAGTGTCAGGTAGCCATTCTGAGCCAGTTGAACTCAGGGACACACTAACTAATGTCAGGTAGCCATTCGGAGCTGAGTGAACTCAGGGACACATTAACTAGTGTCAGGTAGCCATTCTGAGCCAGTTGAACTCAGGGACACACTTAGTGTCAGGTAGCCATTCTGAGCCAGTTGAACTCAGGGACACACTAACTAATGTCAGGTAGCCATTCGGAGCTGAGTGAACTCAGGGACACACTAACTGGTGTCATGTACCCATTCGGAGCTGAGTGAACTCAGGGACACACTAACTAGTGTCATGTACCCATTCGGAGCTGAGTGAACTCAGGGACACACTAACTAGTGTCAGGTAGCCATTCGGAGCTGGGTGGACTCAGGGACACACTAACTAGTGTCAGGTAGCCATTCGGAGCTGGGTGAACTCAGGGACACACTAACTAATGTCAGGTAACCATTCGGAGCTGGGTGGACTCAGGGACACACTAACTAGTGTCAGGTAGCCATTCTGAGCCAGTTGAACTCAGGGACACTCTAACTAGTGTCAGGTAGCCATTCGGAGCTGGGTGGACTCAGGGACACACTAACTAGTGTCAGGTAGCCATTCTGAGCCAGTTGAACTCAGGGACACACTAACTAGTGTCAGGTAGCCATTCGGAGCTGGGTGAACTCAGGGACACACTAACTAGTGTCAGGTAGCCATTCTGAGCCCGTTGAACTCAGGGACACACTAACTAGTGTCAGGTAGCCATTCGGAGCTGGGTGAACTCAGGGACACACTAACTAGTGTCAGGTAGCCATTCTGAGCCAGTTGAACTCAGGGACACACTAACTAGTGTCAGGTAGCCATTCTGAGCCAGTTGAACTCAGGGACACACTAACTAGTGTCAGGTAGCCATTCTGAGCCAGTTGAACTCAGGGACACACTAAATAGTGTCAGGTAGCCATTCTGAGCCAGTTGAACTCAGGGACACACTAACTAATGTCAGGTAGCCATTCTGAGCCAGTTGAACTCAGGGACACACTAACTAATGTCAGGTAGCCAGTCTGAGCCAGTTGAACTCAGGGACACACTAACTAATGTCAGGTAGCCATTCGGAGCTGGGTGGACTCAGGGACACACTAACTAGTGTCAGGTAGCCATTCGGAGCTGGGTGGACTCAAGGACACCCTTTAGCCACTGGAACAAATCCACGCCTTCACGGGGATTCGAACTCGTGACACGGTATTCCTGTCGAGTGCGCATGCCACTCGGCCATCCTGCTGAAATGTACGCATATAAAAGGATTTTGGCAAAGCGGCCATTAACATTAAACGAGTATACGGACTTCAATAATTGTAATAATCATATAAACTGTCAGATCAGGGACCACGACTCACTTCTCTTCTTTTAGTCCGTCAAAACAAATTAGAATGAGACTCCTTCACTCCAACATATTGTCCTTGACCTTAACGTCATTAAATTCTGTGCAGACGTGTAAATCTGTTTTTTTGTTTTTTTTAAAAATAGGATTAAAGCTCTTTTAAGTTTGTATTTGAAATGATTAAATGTGATATGTTTGAAGATGTGGGCGCCATGTTTACAAGTGTTCCGTTTTATGGTCGTCAGACTTGCTTTGAAACTTGTGCGAAAACCTGACTGAAACAACAAACACTTCAAATTATATTTAGTTGTTTTTTTTTCTTTAAAACTAAACATCTTTGCCAAGTAGGACTGTTCCTGTTTTTGGACCAATCAATTTCCGAAGGCTAGAGTTCATTAAATCCGTTACACCATCTAAAGGCCGCATTCAATGGTGCGCAAAGAAAAACAACAACTCGTGTGCAAAGCTGCACAGCATGCATTTTTGTGTGAAATATTTTACAATATTTGGTGCGTGGTAATTCTGAACTGCTGCGCGGCGTCTGTCAGTCATCTACACTGTCGTACAGGTGCGCAGCTTGTGGGGGGGGGGACTGATTGCATTATGTCGCTAATGTAGAGTTGTGTTAACAAAAACAGTGGACTTTCGATAACGTCACAAGTAATTTTCTCATTAAGTTGCGCGATTAGGAATAAACTGCGCCGCAAATTTTGTATAATGTTGCGCACTAATTGTATGCTGCGCACTTTCAACACCATTTTTCTTCTTTGCACATGGACCAACGAACCTAAGAAGGAAAAATGTTCACAATTACAACCGTGCAACAGCGTAGCGTGGGTATGTGCCGCTCAAGGCAGTATCCAGGTATGTGCCGCCCGGGGCAGTATCCATGTTTGTGCCGCCCGGGGCAGTATCCAGGTTTGTGCCACCCGGGGCAGTATCCAGGTATGTGCCGCCCGGGGCAGTATCCAAGTTTGGGCCGCCCGGGGCAGTATGCAGGTTTACCGACCCCACCCCTCAGGCGTAAAAATTATGTTGATGGTTTTAAAAAAATTATTAAGTACAGTAATACTAAAGAACGCAATAGATCTATATGCTACTTTTTATAGATATAATTAAATAAAGAGCTTTCCTTTCTTTATTAAAATTCAAGTGCTCTGCTTTTCCTCATGACAGAATATTTGGGGTATCAGTATTGTCAGACATACCATGCACATTGCACAATAGCCCCCCAAAAATATAATTAGTCTATTTTGGTGTATTCATTATAGATTTTAATTAATTTTCATTAACTAATTTATTTAGAAGCCATTCTTACTGCTCTCATTACTAATGACAGTGATAAGCAATGTTGGAATTAAAGATTTTACACTAGGCACAGTAACTTCGAGCGTTTGAGCACATATCTGACCGACTCCGTGCAGCAGTATAGAATTACCGCTCAGCAAATTTAGCAATTTATTGAACAAAAAAGGATGCTGCGCAACTTTGCACCAGAGTTTTTTTTTTAAATAACTTTTCACACGAACCAACGAACCTTAGGCCTTAGAGGGAACAATGGACGTTTCTGGGCTGAATGTGAGACGTCACTGGGCTGAATGTGAGACGTCAGTGGGCTGAATGTGTGACGTCAGTGGGCTGAATTTGTGACGTCAGAAGGATGAATGTGTGACGTCAGTGGGTTGCATGTGTGACGTCAGAGGGATGAATGTGTGACGTCAGAGGGATGAATGTGTGACGTCAGTGGGATGAATGTGTGACGTCAGTGGGATGAATGTGTGACGTCAGTGGGATAAATTTGTGACGTCAGAGGGATGAATGTGTGACGTCAGTGGGATAAATTTGTGACGTCAGAGGGATGAATGTGTGACGTCAGTGGGTTGCATGCGTGACGTCAGTTGAATGAATATGGGACGTCATTTAAGGGTAAGTAAGACTATTTCCATCTATAAAATTGCTTTCCTTCCAATTTAAAAAAAAAACGTTGATCACAATTTTTTTTAGTAATAACAAGCTAAAAAAACGTGTTAAGTTAAAGTTTTGAAAAACACAATTTTTGATACAAAGCAGTTGACAATGTGGTGCATCAAACCTCGTGTGTCTGTCTGCTAGAGTCTCGTTTCCAGCAGACTACGTCACATCTAACTCTCTCGCTGTACAACAGTTCATAAATCGGTCAGCCCCATTATCTGTGGCGTACAGACCAACGAAAGTTTGGCTTTGCTTTAGCTGCTCGCATTCCCAACCTGTGACCACTTGTCGATAAACCACCGCCTTGACCCCAGTGAAAGAAATCCATATCTGGTGACGTTATGTAACCCCGGGTTAGTGGGTCACAGCTCGCGTCTCATCAGCTGTTGTCCAGGTAAGAAACTGATGAACAGGCCGGTTTTCAGGCTAAATGATGATAGTGTGGTGTGCGTCGGGGGGTTCAAATCCTATTCCGCTACTAAGAAGATTGCCCTGCAATGGTTTTTTGCGTTAGTGAGAAAAGGGGGCGGGGCAGCTCACTGTGGCGGGNATGAAGGGTGGGGGGGGGGTGGCGCGTACCGTGACTCACGGGCTCAAATCTCGGTCACAACAACTAATGGTATAAGGGAACGTCACGCGATTTTGGGCGATTTTTAATCCCCCCTCCTCCCTAGTCACACAATAAAACGTCACAAAGCTTTGAACCCTACACCCCCCCTTCTAAAAGTTTTATTTTCTATTTGAAAGTGAGCATGTTTTATACCAATGCAGTCGGTGCAAGCAATAAAAGAATGCCTATTAGCATCAGAGTGCTTAAGCTCATGTCAGTACTAAAACCAACTAACAGAATTACGGTGAAACAGTCGGAAATTTTGGAACTGACCCAGCTTTTTTCACAAATTGTGTCTCCAGCAGATTTTGAATGTTTAGAGGCCGAGTTTATTGACTACAAAGTTGCGGATTTAAGCAATGTCAAGGCCGACGGAGGCTATTGTGCTTTCTGGCATCAAATTGGACAAATTACTAGAAATTTCGTAAACAAAGAGTACAGATTTCCGCTACTTTTGAAGTTTGCACAAAAATTGCTGGCTTTTGCACAAGGAACAGCAAAAGTAGAACGCTTTTTTTTTCTGCTGTTAGTTTATTGAAAACCAAATTGAGAAACAAATTGTCTACTCCAATGTTGGAAAGTTTACTGACTCTGAGAAATGGACGGGAAAAAATTACTCCCACAAATGATCGACAGTGTAAATGTTTCTATGTATGATCATAAGCAGGAGGAATTAAACACTGTCAATGATGATGAATGTCATACAAGAAACTAATGTTATAAAATATGAGACGTGCTCATATGGATACTTTACATTTTTTTAGCTACAATGTTTGGATTATGCTTCATATTCGTTCATGTTAAGGTCAACATTTTATGTTAAATGTGTCCGTAAATTTTTTTGTCCGTAAATTTTGTTGACAGTTCTTATATTTTTCAGTAAACTTTATTTTATTGAGTTGGCAATCCTGCATCGCAACACGACTGTAAGCTTTGTTTCTCGACATTGGCATAATAACTTCGTGCTCTCCGTTGTGATCAGTGAAAGAAAAGTATTCACACACTCTCCTCAACAATTACTTTCATAAAATGAATACTTTAGGCACCCTCCCTGGCTCTCCAGGCATGCGCAACTGTGTGTACGCGCAGCAGTGTGTGCCTCATCGCTCCTGTGTTCTCAGTCGCTTTGGTACCTCCTACAGTCGTCTGAGCCACGTGGCCTTTCCATTGTTCTCTTCGATTCCGACTGGTTCGGTTTGCTAACAGGGCCAAACGTTCAAAAAGATATGTCTGTATCTTCAAAACCTGTTTTCAGTAATGGACAATTGTATGTTGCTCTCCCCAGAGTTCCTTCTTTTCATTCACTCACAGTCGTTTGCCCAAACCCACCCCATTGGGACAACTGTGTTTTTCAGGAAGTCTTCACCCGTCACTAAATCATTAGTGGCATATGCTACGACGCAGGTTAACTAGTTGTAATTATATTCCCTCGGTTGCGTCAAAAAAAAATGCATTGTAAAGCTACAGGAAGTTCGAAATTCAACCGCCAAGCTAGCTTCTTAGTTTTTTAACAGACACGACCATATTTCTCCACTACTTTTTTTTTTTTTTTTTTTTACTTCTCTTGCTTAACTAAAAAATGTTTGTTCTCTGTCACAATCACCCCCTCCCCCACGACGCCACTGCCTATGCTTTATACCCACTAAAACATTTGGCAAAAGAACTTTCTCTTTTTGTGCCGCCAAACAATGGAATTCTCTACCACTGCATATTCGCAGGACTCCGACTAAACTAACGCCTTAAAGACAGCAATGAAAACACATCCCTTCAAACTTCAGTTTCCGAATTAAACAAACAACATTTCTTCCCTAACGAAGCTTACGTCTACCGTACTGTCATTTATGTGCCTGCTAGGATGTGAGGCTTTTTGGAATGCATTAATTCTTATATCTATGTTATTATTTTATGTCAAGCGCTGTGAGACCAGTTTCTTATTGGAGTACAGCGCTATATAAATTATCAGTTGATCCTAAATATTACTATTGTTATTCTTACAATGGGAGCTAATAGAAGGAGGGAGAAAGGATCATGTGACGAGCCTTTCCTAAACATGTGGATGCGGCCACTGCTCTGCTTACCATGAGCCATATTATGGTTATTTGGTTTATATTACAGGCCCCTTGCAGCTGATTGGCTGATTGTCTAAATTTGAAAACGGCATCTACGTTATCATAGCAAATGGCTTTGGAGGGTAAACGTGTTGAAGCGGTCTCTTGAGTTGTAGTCAAGGGGAAATATGGGGAAATATAGGGAAATATGGGGAAAGATGTTATTTTAAATTCCAGATCCATGTTCTCATAATGGCTCCTTTTAGCTTTTTGTAATACGAAATTTTAAAGGCCAAAACCTTTTTGCAGAAAATGTTCGTGATTTAATGTCTTCTCGCTGGCAAACCTTCGACATTTCTCAACACACGGGGTACTAGAATGTTACTAGAGGAACGGATTCACCATTGAGCTAGACAGCCGAGTGATTTCTTCTCACGGCGATAAGTAAGTCTGATTTCATCATCTGGTTTACAGACTTCACGAAACTTTTAATTATTTCATAAGATCCGCTCTTTCAATGTGAAGATTGCACCTTCATTGACCTTAACCTTCAGTGCAGTTCCGAACATAAAGATAAGGTCTGGAAGATGATTGAAGAAATGAAGACAAGCTTGAGCATTTCCCGGGGCACTTGCCCTCACCCTACCTGAGATGTATGGAGGCTTCAAACGGATCACGTGTCTGGTCAAGATTCCCTATCTGTGTGATAACGTCTCCTTCAACATTTCATTTAATTCGTGCAAGTTCAAGGCCAACCTTTATGGAGAGCATCTTTAAACCACACCGAGGGCCCCCGAGCCCCCCTCCCCCCGTAAGGCAAATGTTGCCAGCTGTGTTGGGGGAAGAACTGCCAGGGGTAGAAAACTAATTGTTAAAATTATCAATTCAATAGATTGATCATTGTAAACTTTTTCATGCGCTTTAAAAAATATATATATATATATTTATTTATTTTTTGTGGAATAAATAATGCGACCACCAAAGCCTGACTCTATTTTCATGCAACACGTGGACAGTTTGAGGCATACCTATGCACTAGCTTTGTTGACAGTTTGAGACCACTGTACTAACAGTGTTGACAGTTTGAGGCCTGTACTAACAGTGTTGACTGTTTGAGACCCTTTTACTATTAGTGTTGACAGTTTTAGACCCTTTTACTAACAGTGTTGACAGTTTGAGACCCCTGTACTAACAGTGTTGACAGTTTGAGACCTTGTACTAACAGTGGTGACATTTTGAGGCCTGTACTAACAGTGTTGACAGTTTGAGACCCTGTATTAATAGTGTTGACAATTTGAGACCACTGTACTAACAGTGTTGACCTTTGTGCCCGAAGATTGTATTGACGGAAGAACGATAAAGGTAGTTGGCTGGTGTTTCACCTGTTGAGATAGACTAGACAGGCAACAAACTACTGCACCGGTGACCTAATTAAGATCTCAGACAACTGGAAGAGATCTTTGTCTTGTTTATATCTCGGTGGGTCGCAATAATTTGGGCAATGGTAAAACGCGATCTCTCTAAAAGTGGGGCTTGATGAATACCACACTGGACGCGGTTTCCTTTGAATTTTTAAGCACTCAAAATCATCATAAGTGAATTAAGGTCTAGGTCCATTCAGATTCTTGGGTCATCAGTTATTTCAAAGCAGTTTTAATTGTTTTTATATCCTCCCCCCTCCCTGAACCCCTTTTCATCGGAACGTTTCCAAAAAAATAAGAACTCTAGTCACGAGTTCAAACCACGTTACTGGCAAGGCCCACGGGGCATTGTGCTAGCCACACAATCCCCTGCTCGTTAGTGGTGGCTTAATAACTTGTGAACGCTACTTCACTTGCCCTAGAGTCCGTCATGGACTGAAAAGGGGTTATTTATAACTTATTATCAAGAACAAAATATATTAGGGTTGTTATCGATTAAATTAAATTTAATCGTTAACTTTTGAGAAATTACCGATTAATTAATCGATAATTTTGTTTTAAAAATAAAGATGTATGACGTCATTCAACTGAAAATTTCAAGAGAAGTAATAAAAAGAGGCAATGGAATTTTTTTTATTGAGTTATTTTTAAAACATATTTAGAAATGATAATGAGTTAAATAACGCATCAAAGTTTAGGCACTTAGATGAAAATTTCAAATTAATTTTTAAATATACAAGTAATACAGCTACATAGAAATTGTTTGATGATTAACAAAAATATAAAGATCATCTTTTTATCCCAAGTGTTCAAAAGTTATGATTTTTTTTTCTACGACCTCATAATCATCTTTTTTCACTACGCTGTTTTCCTTTGCATTTTGTGCCCTTTTATGACATTTCTAAAAATGCCCATAACTTAAGTATTTTATTTTATTTAATTTTAAAATATAATATTGTTAGGAGATATATTTAAATATAAGTAGTTCAATATAATGTCAATATTTATGTTTACACTTTTAGAGTCTGTTTTTTAAATGTAGCAGTTTGTACTTTAAAAAACAAACTATTATTTATAGTTAATTATTTATTAGTAAATCGGAAAAAAATAATTAAAAACAATTCTTTAATTTTAATCACTATTTTATCGATTAAAATAATTTTAATCGATAAAAACATTTACCGATTAATCGAGAAATTAATCGGTAATTTCCGCAGCCCTAATTTAAAGGTAAGGACCTCCTCGAGTTTTTGCTCGTTTATCCGGATTTCACTTGTGAATTTATTGTTTGCCATGACCTTGGTCTTCTCTGCATTGATTTCCATGCCATAGGCCTTTGATGTCTTCTCTAGTATCGTTACACTCGTGAATCCATGTAAAACGTTATAAAATTAATAATAAGAAATCGAATATTTAGTGGAACTTTGATTTAAAGTAGCATGTTTTGACGTGACGTCACAATTCTTAAACTCCCCCACCCCCATAACCAATAGTCAGAAATGAGATACCAACATCCCCACGGGTGCGTGACGTCATTTATGGATGGAAGGGGGAAGAATATAGGACGCAATAATCTACTATGTCTATAGTCTATATAGATTAGAAGGAGCACCCTCAATTGAAAAAAATTGTTACAAAATAAGTAAATAACTATTGGTGAAACATTTTAATGTCTTTGTTATTTACGGTTATATATATATATATATATATAAATATTATATATATACATAGATCTAATATTTAAATAACCATTCATATCATAATAACCACAGACAGGATAGTACGTTACACATAAGCTACGAAGGCAGGGGCGACCTCTTTCCCTCATACCAGTTACCAGTTGACTATAAAGTAGCACTCTTGGAATTCGCTCCGAGCTCATCCTGTGGGCATGTCCCAAACTACTGCAGGCGCCAATTACCCAAGATTGAGTGCATACTCAGCATATGGCTCCTCCTGAGTACCTCCACATTAGTGATTTTTTTCCCCTGCCGCTTGATGTGTAGGATCCTACGCAAGCAACGTAAGTGGAAACTGTTTAGCTGCTTTATTTGCATGGCCAATGTTGTCCAGTTGACCAGCACCCTCTGCCATTTACGCCCACTATTCCAATTAAAAAGAAAATGCTAGAATTTTATGAATATTATCTACAGAGCAGAAAGGCTATGACATACGATGGTGGGACGTGGTGGTCGAGAGGTAGCGCTCTCGACTGTCACACTGATGGTCACGAGTTCGAATCCACACGAAAGTGAGGATTTGTTCTCGGGGCCTGAGGAGTCCCCGAGTCACCCAGCTCCGAATGGGTACCTAACTAGACAATAGTTAGGCGGCTGGGGTAATGCATGGAACCCCTATAGCCGTGGCCTGTGACCGCTGCATCACTTGCCAACAGATCATCTCTCATGGTCTGTGGACGCAATTATCTTCTGCATAGAAGGAGCGTCTGTATATCTAAGATAAGATGTACAAAATGAAAAACAACTTGACAGCCTGGATTTTGCAGATGATCTAACCCTAATGTCACGTTATGCCACACACACGGCAACAGATGCAAGAGAAAACACATTATTTAGCACAGTTCTCTGCTTTCATCAGCCTCATTCATAAGAGGAAAAAGCAAAGTCCTTAAAATAAAAACATTAAGCAACACCCCAACAACACTGGAAGGAACTAATCTTGAGGAGGTGGTAAGCGTCGCGTACCTCGGCAGCATTATTGACACAAGTAGGGGCAGACGCGACAAAATACTGAGAAACGGTAAGTCGAGAACTGTATTTAATCAGCTGAAAAAAGTCTGGATCTGCAGCAACTTGAGCCTCCAGACCAAGGGCGGGATAAGGAACAACTTAGTGAATCAGGAACATGGCGAGCAACAGCAACTAGATCAAAAAAGCTACAAATTTTTATAAACTCGTGTCTCCGAGTTCATTGGCCCAGTGTCATCACCAAATAGGATCTCTGGCAGAACCTCAACAAGAACCAGTGGAAGATTTAATCTGCCAGCGAAGATGGAGATGGATTCGCCACACCCCTGGAAGACCGTCATCCAGTAACAGGCCATGAACATATCTCTCAAGATTAATGTATTATAATTTTAACGTTTTACATGCTTTTATTTAGCTGGCACTTTGCGTGTCAGCGTCAAATCTTGCCACGTCATTTTGACGCACTTCGCATTGTGCGATTGAGCTGAACTTTGGCAGACATCTATATCTCCGGTGACAATAAAAAATATTCCAAATTTTAATTTAATTTGGACAATCGGCAGTCATTAAAAAAAATTCTTTCCTGTTAACAAGTTATCAAAGAGGGTAATAAAACAGTTTTTAAAAATTGTATTTTCCTCTGAAAAATGAGCTCTTATTGCAAATTGTAAGAGTTACAACCCGGTGAAGACAGATACATAATAATTACATAACGAATTGTAAAATAGAAAATGGGTAAATTAAAAATGGGTAAAAATTGTATTTGTAAAAACACGTTTAAAAAAAAACGTTCTCATTCATGTCCACTAAAATAAAAGCTTGGGCGCCAAGCAATTAGTTGTCGAGATATATATCCAGCATGTTTTCATGATTGTTCAGTGAAATGTAATCTCCCTGGAGATTTGTCATACAATTTAAATTTTCTTGTGTACTCTCAGTCATTGTGCGTCGGAGACAAGCTGTAATATGTATTAGCTTGACGCATGGTTATATGTTGATAGATTGACACATAATTTTTATCATTATGAGTCACCATGGGTTTCATAACTAGTACCCATAATTTTGATTTTCCATGATTGGCGGCACACTTTTATTTTTGAAGACATGATAAAATCTATTTTGCCCTATTTAGTGCATTGGAGATGTTGTAAAAACAACAAAAAACAATAATACATCAATTCCCCCTCCCCAATTTTTACGAACAGAAACATACAGTTCACACAATTATTTACTTTTTTTTCCATCCACGTTTTTATGATAAAGGCCAATTCAATATATATATATATATATATTGGTTTTGATACATCGCTCTACTCTTAATTTAATTTTTCTTATTTTCAACCACTATAGACTACAATTATTGAGAACCACTGAATGAAACATAAAGTTACCCCGCATGCGCAATACCATGGCGAGAGCTGAGTAGACGCCATGTTTGTACATATTTCAACCTAGTTTGATCACACTTATTATATTTTTATTGAGAAAGGTAGTATTTGGTTAATTATTTGAAATGGCGTTAAAAATTGTAGTGAATAATTTTAATCAGGGGAGGCCATTTAGAAAAATTTTGCTCGCCAAATCTTAATCAACATATCTATCGATGCGGTGTACGAACGACACGGACTTTTTGATTTTGAAATGAAATCAACCCGAGTGTAGATTTGAAAACATAACTTGAAATCAATCCAGCATGTTCACTAGATCAGCCCAATACAGAATGTACTGGTACTAATAATTATCTCTATCAAAAAGTCTTGTCTAGACCTACCAATGCCAATACTACGAGTCATTGTTGAATAAATAAAATTAACCATACCATATTCATATTTTAGCAAAGTAAAGAGTAAAGACAGTAAAGTAAAGCCTGCCTGTTGCCTAGCCTAAAAAACATGGACATATCAGATTAAATAGTATGCTTTATAATAATAGTTATTAGAATATTTGTTATAATTTTTAATTAATTAATTTTATAGAATATATTATTTTATTAAAATTTAATTTTGATTATGTAACTCATGTATTTTATAATTTTATTTATTCTATTACTATCACTATATATATGATATATATCTAAAGTAATTTTGGGTGGACAATGATTAAATTCCGCTTAGGCTAATTGATTTGTGGCGTGGCTTATACTTATACTAAGTACTTTGACTTTGACAGAAAATGTAAATTCAGTCCGATATGCTTAAATAATATATCATTTTAAAGGGCTTGTCACGAAAAACATTTGTTTTGTCTTTCTACTTTTTATAGAAGTGACGTTATGATTTTTTATTATTAAATTAAAAAAAAAATTTTCCCCACTGAAAATGTCCTTAAAGAAATAGCAAGCTATCGAATAATCTTGTAGAAGTTTTATTTAAAGTTACGCATTTACATGTGACATCATATTTAACACCTTCTCACACACTGTCACAAAGGCATGACCCCCTCTCTTACCCCACTTGGCGCGTGATGTCAGTCAAGGACGACTACTTAATTTTCATTGGCTTATTTTGTTTGCGTCTCAATAGCCTGTGGGCTATTAAGATGTTAGCGTCTCGATAGCCACTGCCTAAGTTTATTAAATTTAGTAATTGATTCAAGATTGGTGTTTATTTAAATTTTTAATGTCTCGTCACAGAAACTGGAAAGTCTAACACTAACAACATATCTGGAACTAATAAAGTAATTAAAATCTTAATCATTTTTGCAGAATGAAGGTCTCAGTGTATTTATAAGGAAGGAACATCTCAATATCCCTGAAACTTAATTAGGATCAATCAAGAAATAAAAGAGATTGTCATAAAGTAAGCTGTTCACGGAGAATCAATTGGAAATTAAAGGAAAAAATCAAGCAAAATGGCAAAAGATTCAAAGTTTTAAAATGTAATCCATGGTGGGCTCCAAACTATAAGTTCCCAAAATTTACCTGAAAACTGATGAATGTTAAGTATGGAAAAACACCTAGAGAAAAGTTGTTTGACTAATATGTCATCACATTCTGAAGAGCTGATTGCACCAACACAGTTGGATGTTTCAGATACCTTTATAACAATAGAAACAAAAGATGGCCTCAGTTCAGAGAAGATTCCATTTTCTCAATTTTTAAAAAAGGTTATAATAGACAAGGAATCAGGAAATTTAAAAATTGATCTCGGTCAGCTGTTGACCTCAAATAGTTCTACAAATCAATTACAAGCAGCTGAAGGTAATGATAGCAAGAGTTTACGTCTTGACAACACAGATCAAAAGTCATGTAGTGTTTTGCACTATTACAATGATAATAAAATTGCATCAACTTCAACGACTTTTCATTCTCAGTCATTAAAACAGTCAGAGGTTATTGTCTCAGATAAACCAGTAAAAAAACGAGGTAGACCACGAAAGCAAAGACCTACTGATGTGTCATCACCAAATATAGTGAATGTAAAAAAATTACAGAACACCAATGTCCATTCATTAAACTCATCAAAACCCTGTATAAACTCAGATATATTGACAGATTCATCAAAGCAAGATTTTACAAACTCCCTGAGGAGATCCAGTCGAACGCCTGCAAAAAATGTCAGATTTGGGGATGACTATGTGGACAGCATTACATTTGGAAAAGTTTCTTCTTTATCAACCCCAGCTTGGAATACGCAGCTTATGACTCTGGCACTTGCTGCAGAGAGGCATAAAAATAAGCCAAACAAATCCAGTTCCACCAAAGGTAAAAATGGTGAAAAAATTGATATGGATGAGGAAGTTATGCATTGTAGTGACAGTGATTATAACCCACGTTCATCTGATAAAGATGAAGACAGCAGTGAGGCTGAGGTTAATACTTTGGAGAAAGACAAGCAAGTAAGCCAGAAACGTTTCATAAGTATCAGTGATGTAGAGCTTCATGGTAATCCATGTGTTAAATCTGAAGACAAAGGAAAAAGAATTAGCATAAGGGGTCCTAAGACATTGAAAAAATATGAAGCTGTGGAACCAATTGTCAAGAGAACTTTGCAAGAAGCTTTAACTCATGTCTTGGAAACAACTAGAATTCATTTATCAACTACAAAACCCAAAACAGATGAGCAAGAGAGCAGTAATAATGCTGCTTATTACACTATCATGGAGCCCAAAATGGCTTCTTTTGGTCATGGACTGCTCATTGAAAAATCAGAAGATGTTAGTTTTAGAATAGTTCAGTTTGATGGTGACTTACCTCATGGCTTAAGTCAGTTTTCAAAATCGTATCCTCAGGATCGTTTTTTTAGTTGTGATTTATGTGAAAAAATATTTCCATCCACCAGCACCTGGCTTCAACATAACAGGTATTCACACAATAGGACTATTAATACATTTGAGAATCTTCCACATAGTTCAAGTAATAGGGAGGAACATGTCTGTCAGTTTTGTAGTCAGAAATTTCCATACAAATTTATGCTGGACATTCATATAAAACGTAAACGTCACAGTGATGTAAAGAGTTTCAGGTGCACCTTATGCCGAGAGGGATTTACCACTCATAAAGCCAGAGAAGAGCACTGGATGATGTCACATCCTGCCCGCAGCTGTGCTTTGTGTGGAAAGCAGTTTACCAACATTGTTATGCTCCGTCGACACATAAACAATAACTGCCATGGAGCAAGATTCAGAAAACGTCCAGACACAGAGGAGATGAGTGCAGAAGATAACATGGTCATTCCTGATTTAAGAGTGAATTCTAGTGAGAGCATTCATGGGAATCACAGTGATGAAGAAAATCCAGATGTAACTCCAAAGGATACAGAAGATGAAGATGAAAATGAAGAAGAGTATGGATGTTCTAAGCAAATCAATGAAAAAGTAAAATGCAGCACTTGTGGCATAGAATTTTCAACATATTCTGGCCTCTGGCACCATAAGCTTGATAGCCACAAAGAATTCTATCCCAAAGGTTTGAAGGAAGTACTGCAAGATAAACTAAAGAGAAATCAAAGCATGTTAATTAATTCTCAAGATACGGAAACCCAAAAGTTCTCAGATCAAAACAAGAATAGGTTTTTTGTGATAATGCGTCCTGAATGGCCCCCAGAAAAGCCAAAGTTGACCATCAGTATAGAGGAAAAAGAATTCATCTTTAAATCAACTGCTTCATCTACAAAAACAATGACTGTTGATGCACTCCCTCAAAACAGTTACGACGATGCACCTTCTCAGAAAGAAACCACTTTTGAGTGTGTAGAGTGTGGAGAAATATTTCAATTTGCCAGTAACTACAGAGAGCATAGAAGCAGAGTGCATGGGGAATGTTTTGAAATTCTCAGACTACTTGGTGCTTTCCAGTGCACACTGTGTTCAGAAACATACCCTTGCCAGTTTATGCTGGATAAACACATGAAAAGGCATGTTGGCAAAAAGATTTTGCCTTGTACTTTATGTGGTTTGTATTTTCATAAAATCCAGGACAGGAGATTGCATTGGAAAACTGTCCACCCAGGGATTGGTTGTCCCAATTGTGGAAAGATGTACGCCAGTATCAAATACCTACAGAAACATATTTCTCTCAACTGCCAGGATCACTTCCCACCTACAAAAAAGTTTCTTGAGTTTCAGAAGAAACAGCACAGTGACTTTGAGATGAGTAAAGATGAGAAAAAGGTTGAAAAAAAGATAATTCGATGCCATTTGTGCCCAAAAATGTGCAGCTCCATCCATGGGTGGAGAAGACACATGTCTGAATCTCATGAGGACGCTGGATTTTCTAAGCTGTCAAACACTTGCATCATCTGCAATGAGCTGGTTTATGGGTACAAAGCTTTAGAGAAACACTTGCTTCAAAATCATGCAGAAGACTCTGGTTTGCCCGTTGAGGAAGAGGAGGGTCTAGTTGAAGAGGCTTTGAAAAAAAGTGAGATGGATATAACAATGTACAGGAAAGCGGGAGCGTCCAGCACTGATATATATCAAGATGAGGAAGGAAATTACCACTGCCCCTCATGCTCCAAGACGCACACAGATGTCAGGGCACTAAGGACCCACATTAAAACCCATGTTAACATGAAACTTGAATGCACAATCTGCAATAAAAATTTCAAGAATCCTACCCTTCTCAAACAGCATGTCCAGCGCCATCGCAAGGATGCCGTTTACACATGTGACACCTGCAATAAAAAATTTCTTACCCTTCAAAAACTGAATAAACACCGAAAGGTCCATCATAGCAGTGGTAACTTTGTTTGTGAACTGTGTGGCATGTCGTTTGCTTTGAATGATTACCTTCAAAAACACAAACGATGTCATTCAGACAAACGGCCACACTGTTGCACCATTTGTGGTAAGAACTTCCGCACTAAACCTGAACTACGTGTGCATGTCCTTATTCATACACGAGAAACACCTTACAAATGTCAATATTGCAACCGTGGATTTTCTCAAAGGGGGAACTACCGTGTTCATTTGGCACAGCACACTGGAGAAAAACCTTACCAGTGTGAGCAGTGTGATATCTCATTTGCTCTTCTATGCCATCTCAAACGCCATAAGATCACACATGACCAGAAGATCAACTATCGCTGCATCTGGTGTGAGAAGGAATGCACACAGAGAAAACATATGCAGCTCCATGTCCAAAGGGTTCACAAAGAAGACTTTTATCAGTATGAAGAACATATGAAACTAGAAACGCCTGTCCCTATTCATCCATCACAGACAAAGCTTTATAACCGAAAGCTGGGGAAGGCAAGCAAGGTTCGCAGACAGTACAGAACAAGGGCCCAAAAATGTGATGCAACCATCCAGCAGCTCATGAATGGTGTGATGACAAAGTCAGAGGTTTTGGATGAGACCATTGACACCTCTGAGGACATTGTTATTGAGCCAATGGTGGAACAAATGATGAAGAACACACAAGAGAGTGGGGGCTATGAGATACTGGTCAGTGAAGACCACCAAAACTATGCCAAACACACCCTTTCTGCTGAGCTGATCGGTCAGGATGCCTCTAATGTTGAGATTGTAATGGGTGAAAATAATGAAATAAATATCATTATCAAAGACCCAAGTGCCCTCCATGATGTGGTGGGTGACCACTTGGAAGTTGGCTCTGTTCAGATTCATGATAGTCTCCAGCAGGCTGTTGAGGCATTTGTCCACAACAGTCACATTCAAGATGAGGAGTGTCATGTTTCCTTTGGCATTGAAGACTTAGATAAAAGTACTTAGTGTTTTCACTTGCTATTATATCTCGGACATAAACCATTTTAAGTTATTGATAAAGTTGTCATAATGTTCTCTGCCTCCTTAAAAAACAAATGTATGTCTTCTAATTTAATTGTATAAAATAATTAAGCAAATTGTTTCTATCCATTTATTAATTTTACTAATTTTCATTGGAATCTCTGAGTTTTTTAATGTGCCTAACATTTTTGTTATAATTAATAATTGGGTACATATAAGTTGTTTGTCTACTTTGATAAGACAGCTGGCTATTTATATCTGATATTTGTACTGGTATGCAAAAGTTCATATTATTTCTACTTCTACTGAATGAAAAAAGTATAATCATTTATATTTCCTTCTTTGGAATTCCTTCGAACCAGAGGTCCCAAATTTTTTTGAATTGAAGTATTGAAGGGAACCTTTGAAAACAAAATATACTTAAGAACTACATTGTAATGGCATACCTTTTGACTTAAATAAATTATGCATGATTAGGGTAATTCACTAAACAATGTGCACTTAAGCCACTGTCTGACACTGGGAATATATCTTAAACTTAAATAAATATAATTGTATAAGCTCTAACATTAAAGATATGTTTTCAATTTAATTTCATGAACTGTTGCACAGTCAATAAAATAAAACAGAATATCAAATCATGAGTTTTAATTTGACAAAGATTGACAACTGAAAATGAATGCATGATAAGTCTGTACTGAATGAAATTCTTGTTTCCTGGCATGTTTACAAGGTTACTAATGACTTTTCAAAATCATATCCATGTAAGCGCAGTCTAATAAGTCAGCTCGATTTATTTCTAATGCCTGCATTATTTCATGTGCTATGCACTGACCATCCTCCATAGTTTGGTCATCTTCCAGCTGAACCTGTGGAGACAAATGAGTTGTTTTTAGTTGTAGTCCAACTATTGCATTTAGTTATCTATTCATTTACATTTAATTTAAACCAGTATAATTTAAGCAACTTTTGTTATGTAAAATTGTTTTGTTTTACAGAGACACACTATAAGTAATATAAGTATATGTCAAATATACCCTTGCCTTAACCTTTGGCCGAACCCTAAATACTGCTATATGGATACTTAACTCATAAAGCATTTTCATTCAGCTCTTCAAATAACTTTACCTCAAACTCCACGAATTGCCCAAGACCTTCTACATCATCAAGATGTATTCTTGTCTGTCCCAGCATCACCAAGAGACGTGTTTTTCTCACTTTTCCCTTAACTCCCAATGCTGCTGACAGGACCGTCTGCGGAGATCATTAAAAACAAAATAATAATATTAGGTACATAATTGAATGGATTTTTCACTTTTTCTAAGTAACTTAAGACATTGTTTCATTTATATGATACAAAAAAGATTAGTAGTAGTAATATGCTTCAGGTATGCGGCTTAGACTTTGTTTAATTATTTTATAAATAGTCGAAGTTGGGTTAAAAAAAACCTCAACAATTCACTATTTGCTTAAAAAATTTGAAAATGATAAATAGCTGTGTAATTAAGTTAATTAACAGATTTGAATGTTTCTGAATCTGATAGTTAAAAGTTATATCAGCTTTCTTAGTGTTATAAACTTTATGTGTGTATATATATATATATATATATACTAGCAGACCCGGTCGTGCGTTGCAACGATCTCAGTAAAAAT
>MUZC01000067.1:720202-732209 GCA_002072015.1 Radix auricularia
CCCCTTTCCACAAAAAAAAAACCTCTTTCTATTTGAAAATAAGTATGTTTCAAACCACTTTTTTGTCATTTAAGTATTTATTTAGTGTCGGTCTACATTGTAATATTGTAACACCCGTGAGGCTATGTAAAAGGCATTAAATAAATTGTAAGCCAGTGATTCTCAAACTTTTTCGTATTAGACGACCGGCAAGAATTTTTCCTTTTCATTAGGCATTAGGTACCATTGCATTCTTTTCCCGTTTTGACATGATTTTCTCTGTACAGATTTGAGAGCAAAATGAGCCCCTACACAGCTTAAAGCCCTATAAGATTAAGTATGAATTCGGTTTGTTTTATATTACCGGCATCCTTCCGTCTCGCGAGACGATGGTGCATCACCGTTGGGTTGGGTTGCTCGAGTGACTGTGCAGTCCTATCCTTGAGTGACAGTCTTTGCCACAGTTTTTACACACGAGTTCTGTGCTTCCAAATGTTTTGGCCTTTCTCCTAGCTCTTCTGTCTGCAGCCTCCTCCATTCTTTGCTCCTCGGCTACTATGACGCCCTCTTTGACAACTGTGCGCCACGTAGATCGGTCTTCTGCCTTACACTCCCAGTCACTTGTATGTATTTTGGCTGCTTTCATGTCCCTTTGACAGACATCTTTAAATCGCAAGCGTGGGCGACCTGTTTTCCTCTTTCCTGAAGCAAGTTCACCATATAGGAGGTCCTTCGGGATGCGGCCGGGGCTCATTCTTTTGACATGTCCTAGCCACCTCAGGCGTCTTTCACTAAGAATTGAGAACATGCTTTGGGTATTGGCACGCGTTAGTACCTCACTATTAGGCACTTTTTCTTGCCATTTAATACCAAGGATGCGGCGCAAGCATCTCAAATGGAAGCTGTTAAGCTTACGCTCTTGTGATGTATAAGTGGTCCATGTCTCGCTCCCATATAGTAGTGTACTGATGACACAGGCTCGATAGACGCACAGTTTGGTTTTCTCCGTTAGCTTGGTGTTTTGCCAGACCCGCTTATTTAGTTTAGCCATTGTTGCGGCTGCCTTGCCAATTCTGCTGTTTATTTCTTCTTCAATGGACAGTGTATTGGAGACCTTGGATCCCAAGTAGGTGAAGCTGTCCACAACCTCCAAGTTTTCATTATCGATATTTATGGTAGGAGGAGGTCGAGTGTCTTGGGCCATGATGTTTGTCTTTTTCAAGCTGATTTGCAGACCAAATTCTTTGCAGGCATTGGAGAAGCTTGACACGAGTTGTTGCAAACCAGATTCTGTATGTGCTGTTAGTGCCGCATCATCCGCAAATAGTAGCTCTCGAATTAGGACATCCGTCGTTTTGGTCTTGGCTCGGAGGCGGGCAGTGTTGAAAAGTCCTCCATCAGCTCTGGTATGTAACCAGATTCCCTCACTGCTATCCTTGAATGCGTATCGAAGAAGTACAGAGAAGAATATTGCGAAGAGTGTTGGTGCGAGTACACAACCTTGTTTAACTCCGCTGCTGACAGGGAAGGCCTCTGACTTAGCTCCATCGAACTGTACTGTGCCAAGCATATTTTCATGGAACTGTCTGATGATGGCAAGTAGGTGAGGGGGACATCCAATTTTTGCCAGTATTTGGAATAGCCCGTTGCGACTGACTAAGTCGAAGGCTTTTGTAAGGTCCACAAATGCAATGTATAGTGGCATCTGCTGCTCTCTGCATTTTTCCTGGAGCTGTCGTATGGAGAACACCATGTCTATGGTAGACCGACCGGACCGGAAACCACACTGAGATTCTGGATAGACGCGGGATGCTAGGCTTTGTAAACGTTTTAGTATAACGCGGGCAAAGGTCTTTCCTACAATACTAAGGAGTGAAATGCCGCGATAATTATTGCAATCACTCCTATCACCTTTGTTTTTATATAGTGTCACTATATTTGCATCCTTTAGGTCTTGGGGGATGTAGCCCTGTTCCCAGCAGAGGGACAGAATCTCGTGCAATGGTTGGAGTAAAGCTGTCTTGCCACTCTTTAGAACCTCTGGTGGTATTCCATCATTCCCAGGCGCTTTTCCACAAGCTAGACTGTCAATTGCTTTGCTCAGCTCTTCCTGTGTGGGCACGACATCAAGTTCTTCCATGAGTGGCATATCTGGGATGTCATCTAGAGCGGTGCTGGAGACTGTGGTAACTGTTGAATACAATTCCAGATAATGCTCAACCCACCGTTTTAGCTGTGCTGCCTGGTCTTGAATAATTTCTCCATTTTTGGACTTTAGGGGAGCAGCTTTTGACGTCAAGGGGCCCGTTGCCTTTTTGATGTTTTCGTACATGACTTTTGCATTGCCCATGTCTGCAGCTGATTGTATACTGGAACAGAGCTTAAGCCAGTAGGTATTGACACATTTACGTGCAACCTTTTGGGCAAGTGACTTAGCTGTTTTTAAAGCATGCAAATTGTCAGGTGTAGGCTTTTCCTTGTAAGCCATAAGAGCTTTCCTTTTTGCTTCAGTGACGGGTTTCATCTCGTCCCAATGTTCATCAAACCAGTCCGTGTTTTTATGAGATTTTTTGCCAAAGGCTTGTATTGCGGATGTATAGATTGTGTCTCTCAGTTGCGTCCATTTGGAGTCAATGGTGACGCATGGGGACATCTTTGAGAGACTTTCCTTCACCTTGTCTTTGAACAGCTGCGCTATCGCAGGGTCTTTCATGCAGGAGGTATTGATGCGTGGACTTCCCTTTTTCTTTGTGTGGTACGAGTTTTTCCTCATTATTCGTACTTTGCTGGCGACAAGGGAATGATCCGTGTCACAGTCGGCACTGTGATAGCTGCGAGTGAGTAGGACGCTAGCTAGTTGTGCACGCCTGGTGATAATGAGGTCCAGCTGGTGCCATTGGTGGGATCGAGGGTGTCTCCAAGATACTTGATGTATATCCTTGCACTTGAAGAAAGTGTTGGTCACACACAAGCCTCGTGAGCAGCACAATTCCAGAAGCCTTTGTCCATTTTCATTTAACTTTCCTCTTCCAAATAGTCCAAGGCAGGTGGGCCAGGCTTCGTGGTCGCTCCCCACTCTAGCATTGAAATCTCCTAGGAGATAGATTGCCTCGTCTTTGTGGATGCCGGCTATTGCCTGGTCTAACGCTCCATAGAACTGGTCCTTCTCTTCCGGAGTTGAATAGAGTGTTGGGGCATACACACTAAGAATGTTTGCTGGGCCCGCAGTTGTTCTGAGTCTTAGAGTGAGGATCCTCTCCGTGCCTGATGACGGTGGTTCAATGGATGGTAGAAGAGTGTTTTTAACAGCGAAACCCACACCATGCTGTCTAGGTTCGTCTTTCGGTCTGCCTTGCCAGAAGAAGGTGTAATTGGCCTCTTTGAGTGAACCGTTGTCTGGGAGCCTGGTCTCCTGAAGGCATGCTATGTCAATCTTTAGCCTTTTAAGTTCTCTATCGATTATTCCTGTCTTCCGTGTGTCGTTTATGGACTGCAGATCATCAGTGATGCCGGGACACATAGTCCTCACGTTCCAGCTAGCGATTCGAAGAGCTGGGGTCTTCTTTTTCTTTTTTGTATTTCTTGGTGCAGGGCTTAGTGGCCCACTTGTTGAGTGGTACTCTAATCTCCACGCACCCAGTGGAGAAGGCAGGCCATGACGGGATAGCACCTATTTGACTGGGGGCTGCCCAGTTTGAGGCGGGCGGTAGCTGTCCAGTGAGACATTGGTAGTCTCTCCCACCGTCGGAAGCAGCCCCTGGCGCCTAGCTCTACGTCAATTGAGCTTTGGCTTATAACCGGTAACTGCTGCTTCCCGTGTTTTGTCGACACCTTGCGGCGACGCTGGAGTGTCCTCTCCAGAGGTGATGCAAGCCTGGGCGGGTATTATGGAGAATTAGCTGCTGCCCATACAGCATATCCCCCCTCTCCACGTCAATGGTGTAACCAAGGGAACGACTTGCGTCGATGCAGCTTGGCTGCCATTGGCGTCGCAGGAGCTGCCGGTATGTACATAAGTCTTATGTATAGACCGCCTGTAGGTGCTCCAATTCCTGATTTTCTTTCAGGGTTTACTCCCTTAGCCTTTCCCGCAAGGCAGGTATAGCCGCAAGGCAGCGGAGGATTTGTATTCGGAGTTTCCTTCTCCTAGATGAACTACCAGCCAAGGTTTTAACGAGCATCATCTACCCGTAGGGGTGCCAGAACCGGGGTTTGAACCCGTGACCGATTTTTATTTTTATTTTAGAATTGTTTTTGTACCGCAGCGCACTAACACTTTGACCACCGCGCCCCCNAGGGAAGGCCTCTGACTTAGCTCCATCGAACTGTACTGTGCCAAGCATATTTTCATGGAACTGTCTGATGATGGCAAGTAGGTGAGGGGGACATCCAATTTTTGCCAGTATTTGGAATAGCCCGTTGCGACTGACTAAGTCGAAGGCTTTTGTAAGGTCCACAAATGCAATGTATAGTGGCATCTGCTGCTCTCTGCATTTTTCCTGGAGCTGTCGTATGGAGAACACCATGTCTATGGTAGACCGACCGGACCGGAAACCACACTGAGATTCTGGATAGACGCGGGATGCTAGGCTTTGTAAACGTTTTAGTATAACGCGGGCAAAGGTCTTTCCTACAATACTAAGGAGTGAAATGCCGCGATAATTATTGCAATCACTCCTATCACCTTTGTTTTTATATAGTGTCACTATATTTGCATCCTTTAGGTCTTGGGGGATGTAGCCCTGTTCCCAGCAGAGGGACAGAATCTCGTGCAATGGTTGGAGTAAAGCTGTCTTGCCACTCTTTAGAACCTCTGGTGGTATTCCATCATTCCCAGGCGCTTTTCCACAAGCTAGACTGTCAATTGCTTTGCTCAGCTCTTCCTGTGTGGGCACGACATCAAGTTCTTCCATGAGTGGCATATCTGGGATGTCATCTAGAGCGGTGCTGGAGACTGTGGTAACTGTTGAATACAATTCCAGATAATGCTCAACCCACCGTTTTAGCTGTGCTGCCTGGTCTTGAATAATTTCTCCATTTTTGGACTTTAGGGGAGCAGCTTTTGACGTCAAGGGGCCCGTTGCCTTTTTGATGTTTTCGTACATGACTTTTGCATTGCCCATGTCTGCAGCTGATTGTATACTGGAACAGAGCTTAAGCCAGTAGGTATTGACACATTTACGTGCAACCTTTTGGGCAAGTGACTTAGCTGTTTTTAAAGCATGCAAATTGTCAGGTGTAGGCTTTTCCTTGTAAGCCATAAGAGCTTTCCTTTTTGCTTCAGTGACGGGTTTCATCTCGTCACAATGTTCATCAAACCAGTCCGTGTTTTTGTGAGATTTTTTGCCAAAGGCTTGTATTGCGGATGTATAGATTGTGTCTCTCAGTTGCGTCCATTTGGAGTCAATGGTGACGCATGGGGACATCTTTGAGAGACTTTCCTTCACCTTGTCTTTGAACAGCTGCGCTATCGCAGGGTCTTTCATGCAGGAGGTATTGATGCGTGGACTTCCCTTTTTCTTTGTGTGGTACGAGTTTTTCCTCATTATTCGTACTTTGCTGGCGACAAGGGAATGATCCGTGTCACAGTCGGCACTGTGATAGCTGCGAGTGAGTAGGACGCTAGCTAGTTGTGCACGCCTGGTGATAATGAGGTCCAGCTGGTGCCATTGGTGGGATCGAGGGTGTCTCCAAGATACTTGATGTATATCCTTGCACTTGAAGAAAGTGTTGGTCACACACAAGCCTCGTGAGCAGCACAATTCCAGAAGCCTTTGTCCATTTTCATTTAACTTTCCTCTTCCAAATAGTCCAAGGCAGGTGGGCCAGGCTTCGTGGTCGCTCCCCACTCTAGCATTGAAATCTCCTAGGAGATAGATTGCCTCGTCTTTGTGGATGCCGGCTATTGCCTGGTCTAACGCTCCATAGAACTGGTCCTTCTCTTCCGGAGTTGAATAGAGTGTTGGGGCATACACACTAAGAATGTTTGCTGGGCCCGCAGTTGTTCTGAGTCTTAGAGTGAGGATCCTCTCCGTGCCTGATGACGGTGGTTCAATGGATGGTAGAAGAGTGTTTTTAACAGCGAAACCCACACCATGCTGTCTAGGTTCGTCTTTCGGTCTGCCTTGCCAGAAGAAGGTGTAATTGGCCTCTTTGAGTGAACCGTTGTCTGGGAGCCTGGTCTCCTGAAGGCATGCTATGTCAATCTTTAGCCTTTTAAGTTCTCTATCGATTATTCCTGTCTTCCGTGTGTCGTTTATGGACTGCAGATCATCAGTGATGCCGGGACACATAGTCCTCACGTTCCAGCTAGCGATTCGAAGAGCTGGGGTCTTCTTTTTCTTTTTTGTATTTCTTGGTGCAGGGCTTAGTGGCCCACTTGTTGAGTGGTACTCTAATCTCCACGCACCCAATGGAGAAGGCAGGCCATGACGGGATAGCACCTATTTGACTGGGGGCTGCCCAGTTTGAGGCGGGCGGTAGCTGTCCAGTGAGACATTGGTAGTCTCTCCCACCGTCGGAAGCAGCCCCTGGCGCCTAGCTCTACGTCAATTGAGCTTTGGCTTATAACCGGTAACTGCTGCTTCCCGTGTTTTGTCGACACCTTGCGGCGACGCTGGAGTGTCCTCTCCAGAGGTGATGCAAGCCTGGGCGGGTATTATGGAGAATTAGCTGCTGCCCATACAGCATATCGCCCCTCTCCACGTCAATGGTGTAACCAAGGGAACGACTTGCGTCGATGCAGCTTGACTGCCATTGGCGTCGCAGGAGCTGCCGGTATGTACATAAGTCTTATGTATAGACCGCCTGTAGGTGCTCCAATTCCTGATTTTCTTAGCCTTTCCCGCAAGGCAGGTATAGCCGCAAGGCAGCGGAGGATTTGTATTCGGAGTTTCCTTCTCCTAGATGAACTACCAGCCAAGGTTTTAACGAGCATCATCTACCCGTAGGGGTGCCAGAACCGGGGTTTGAACCCGTGACCGATTTTTATTTTTATTTTTTTAGAATTGTTTTTGTACCGCAGCGCACTAACACTTTGACCACCGCGCCCCGTGTTTTATATATTACATTAAAAAAAATATGTTTAATTGCCAGGGCATAGCAAGACAGCTAATGAAGAATGCAGCGGTGATTTGAAAACCATTTGATGTGATTAACCTTCGCGATTAAGCTCGCTAATGTGACTATTGATATTACAAGGCTCATTGCATTGTTGATAGACCTAGAATATTTAGATACAAGACAATTCCTCAAATTAATTTCGATCTTCTATTGACAGTTTTCAAAGGTATTTGATCTAAAATTATCACATTGATATCACATCTCATGTTTTCTAAAAATTATTAGGTATCCGGGTATGCGCTGGAAGAGGAAAATGGCCAATATTGTAAGAACCCCAAATTTATGCAGGAAAGTAGGGTGTCATCTTGTGCGTCGCAAAATACAGTAATTCCTGCAAGTTGAGGACTGAAAAAATACTATGACATTATTAAAATATCCAATATTATCATAACTTTTCACTCCGAAGCTCACAATTTTTTTTTTCCAATTCTTATTTAAAAATAATATGTTTTAAATGTATTTTAAAAAAAAATCCCTAAATTGACTGACAGGCATCTCGTAAGAAAGAGGTCGGCGAACATGGGTGAATTACCTCGTATGTGGTCAAATGGTATTTTTGGGGGTAATGCAGACTCATCTAGGACATATAACATCCACTGCACTCCACTAGATATATTCAAATACGTCATGTGTACGTGTACGCTTGGAACATATGCCCACTATTGAACCGGTTCCTTCCAGAAAATGCATTTGTTAAATTTGTCATCTATGTAGATTTCTTATTTACGTACTATACGAAGATACCTAAATCCAACCTATTTTCATTTATATTGACACGAGTGACAATAATCCTAATCTGACTGTATCAAGTATCCTATCTGTCATATTTAAAACTAATTCCTTAAAAACTGAGTTCAAAAGAAAGTTTTTTTGTGCTCCTCTCGAATTGCGATGTCGAGAATTTGATGCATTCAGTAACGTTAATGAATACTTTTGACTAATTTTAAATGGACCCATTTATCATTATATTTAGAATGGCCAGAGGCGTTAGACCAAAAACCAATAGAAAAATTACATCAAACTTAAAACGTTTATAATTGTATCAAATAGATTCCCCTCCCCCCCTCCCAATGGATATTCCGTGTCGTTTTGACTTAAAATATCTACATATAAACCTATTTTTAGATCGTTTTAGACACTTGTCCTGTTTGTAAAACTCACCAGTTGCGGGGGTAGGGGGGGAGGATAACTGACCAAAAAAAAAAAACAACTTCGCAGACTCCTGCCGCGAGTGAACCAAGCGAAGATGCGGTTACACCACAAACGATTTGATGTCAACATCAAACGACGCAGGGTAAAACTTTCGTATGTTCTCTTGTGGGTTCTCAAACTTAAGAATTATAATTATATTTAATGTTCGTGTCTTGATAACTTACGCCAACCGGCGCCTGATCGACCGGCACTTTGAGAAGCAATGAATAAAAAATAAGTAATTAAATAAATTTTAAGTGACCAAATATTTCAGTGGAAGTTGTATTTAAAGTTACCCTTTAAATGTGACGTCACATTTCTTCAACCCCCCTCCCTCCCCCACGTCACTCATCGTCACAAAAGTGAGACCCCCCCTTTTAGGAGCGTGATGTCATTTATGGACGGCCTCAATAACTTAAGTATGTAATTTAATTTACGTTAAAAAATATATAATATTGTAAGGAGATATATTTAAATATAAGTAGTTCAATATAATGTCAATGAATTTAAATTTTGTTATTGTTAATTAATTAAAGACAATGTTGTTGTTTTTTTTATATCATTGTCCTTATCAATCAAACAGTTTATTCTAAAGTTTACTCTCAAAATCTTTTTTTTTTCAAATGGAGACGTTTGTACGTAAAAAAACTAACACTATAATTAATTATTAATTATTTATTAATAAATCGAATTTTAAAAAACATTTATTTAATTTTAATCACTATTTTATCGATTTAAAATAATTTTAATCGATAATTTTTTACCGATTAATCGAGAAATTAATCGGTAATTTCCGCAGCCCTAATATATATATATATAT
Organism: Radix auricularia; assembly: GCA_002072015.1. Taxonomy (NCBI): domain Eukaryota; kingdom Metazoa; phylum Mollusca; class Gastropoda; family Lymnaeidae; genus Radix; species Radix auricularia. Next base: position 729,315 of record MUZC01000067.1, read on the forward strand.
TTATATATATACGGTATTCTCACGTTCATGACACACTATAATACAATATCACTTTTTCTAAACCACGTAAATTGTAAATAAGAATCACAAAATAAACTTTCATCTTCATTCAATGCTTACAATTACATATTTTGATGAAAAGAGAAGGCGCGTTTGCTATTAAAACCAATGTAAATAATGTAATAAAGAATAACATTTAAAAATACCAGGAAATATATGTACCAACAATCATGCTATTAAGTGGGAATAAGCACTTATCAATTCAGTCTTATTTTAGGGGTTTTTGATCTGAAAAAATCCAACAAACTCCTATCTAGTAATTACCATTTTCAAAGAGTTTTATGTATTCAGAAAACTATTACTATGTTTATTTAATTATTGACTTGACATGTGATCCAAATGTCAATCTAACTTTAAAAAACTGAAATTGATTGTTATTATTCTGCATAGATTCTAATCAATACTAGTACTACTATTTTTTTTATAATGACCTATTTCAAATACTTAACAGTTTGTGTGACACAGTAATCTGTAAGGCATTCTCAAATTTTAAGAGGAAAAAATTCTCACTTACCTTAACTTTATATCATTTAAAACTTTTAAAGAAAATGTACCAAGAAACATGTTGGAACTTTTAAATTTTTTAAAATGGTCTTAGTCTTATGATGGACACGGTGGTCGAGTGGTAGCGCGCTCGACTGTCGTACCGATGGTCACGAGTTCAAATCCACGTGAAGGCGAGGATTTGTTCCCGGGGCCTGAGGAGTCCCCGAGTCACCCAGCTCCGAATGGGTACCTAACTAGACAATAGTTTGGCGGCTGGGGTAATGCGTGGAACCCCTATAGCCGTGGCCGTGGCCTTTGACCGCTGCATCACTTGCCAACAGATCATCTCTCATGGTCTGTGGACGCAATTATCTTCTGCATAGAAGGAGCGTCTATATATCTAAGATAAGAAGGACACGGAGTTAAAAAAAATTTATTTTTGCAACAGTGGGTTAAAAATTTTTCACTTGGTTTAGATTGGCCTGGCATCCATTATTAGCCAACCAAAATCAGGTCACCTAAATTAAATGTAGTGTTGCCTTCCCCCAATACACACACTATATTAATAATATCCTGGGGATTATAAGACAAGATAGTCCGTCTTCTTTTACCTTCATCTTCTCTACATCTTCCACCTGGACCATGTTGTAGTTACTCAGCTTGGGTCCTTGTTGGTCTGGTCTATCATATTGAATGAGTACCCCTCTCTCGCCCTGGTAGGATGAACATAAAAAAAAACACCTACAAATTATATGTTTGGAAAGAGTCCTTCAATAATGTGTAGTGAGTGGTTTATCAGCCACGATATTACAATTTTAATCTTTTAAGTAAAATGTAAACAACAGACATGTGCATCAGTACATATTCTTTAATTTTGATATAATCATATTACCATGGGCGTACGCAAGGGGGGCTTTTGCGCCTCCTCCTACATCTTAGACAAATACAATAAAACTGAAGTAGATTCCCTGCACTGCAAGTTGATTACATTAAAGACAGTGTAGTCATACCATAAACATAAAAAGAATTACAATAATTACATCTGCAAGTATAAGTATAACTGATTACATCACTGATTGTTCTGAATAAATTTTCGGTCACATTTTCAGCAAAAAAGGCAAGCTTTTATATTCAATTATGTGTCCATCTAGTTCACACACCAAAGGAGAATTTGGATTTAGCTTTCTTCGCTGATTAATTTCTCTAAAAAACACTATAATTGACTTAAATGATCCCATTGTGTTTTGCAGAGGCCTAAGGTGACCAGATATTCCACGGACGGAGGTGGGGGGGGGGGGGGGGAAGTTTTCTGAAGCAAAAAATCTAGACGTCTGGTCACTTTAGCGGGACATGAATTCTGAGATCGGGACGTCTGGTCACTTTAGCGGGACATGAATTCTGAAATCGGGACGTCTGGTCACTTTAGCGGGACATGAATTCTGAAATCGGGTCGTTTGTTCACCTTACGTAGCGGGATAACCGACAAGTCCGGGGAAAGCTATCAATGACTATCAAGGAGTAATAATGTAAATAACCACAGAAATCCACGCACCAACCGGCTTAGGGGCCGTCCATAAATGACGTCACGCACCTAGGGGGGAGGGGGGTCCCGCTTTTGTGACGATGCGTGACGTGGGGGAGGGAGGGGGGTTGAAGAAATGTGACGTCACATCGAAAGGGTAACTCAAAATATAACTTCCACTGAAATATTTGGTCACTTAAAATTTATTTAATGACTCTTTTTTATTTTAATTTCAATGTTTCTCAAAGTGCCGGTTGATAGGCTATCAGACGCCGGTTGGCGTAAGTTAACACGACACGATACCTACTGGCTTAAGCTCTGTTCCAGTATACAATCAGCTGCAGACATGGGCAACGCAAAAGTCATGTACGAAAACATCAAAAAGGCAACGGGCCCCTTGACGTCAAAAGCTGCTCCCCTAAAGTCCAAAAGTGGAGAAATTATTCAAGACCAGGCAGCACAGCTAAAACGGTGGGTTGAGCATTATCTGGAATTGTATTCAACAGTTACAACAGTCTCCAGCACCGCTCTAGATGACATCCCAGATATGCCACTCATGGAAGAACTTGATGTCGTGCCCACACAGGAAGAGCTGAGCAAAGCAATCGACAGTCTAGCTTGTGGAAAAGCGCCTGGGAATGATGGAATACCACCAGAGGTTCTAAAGAGTGGCAAGACAGCTTTACTCCAACCATTGCACGAGATTCTGTCCCTCTGCTGGGAACAGGGCTACATCCCCCAAGACCTAAAGGATGCAAATATAGTGACACTATATAAAAACAAAGGTTAAGTGGGAATAAGCACTTATCAATTCAGTCTTATTTTAG
>MUZC01000067.1:742925-765398 GCA_002072015.1 Radix auricularia
TAAAAATCGGCCAAAATCGCGTGATCTCATTCACGGACGGCCAAAAAACGTTTAAAATATAACAATATAAGCAAGAAATCGCCATCCCGTTATGTTTATATTACGGCTGAGACAACGGTTTGCGAAAGAAAAACTTCTACTAATTTCAAGAAATGAAAATATAAATCAGACGGATATATTTTAGTAATATGTGAACGTTTGGTCTGAATCAAATATTAATTAATTTTAAATAATTAAAAGTTCAGAATTTCCTTTCCATTAAATTATAAAACATTATTGCATAATATCAGTCTTGACTCAGTCAGTTATGGATGACGTTTGCAGTCTGTGCGGTTTACGTTCATAGACTTAGTATTGTGCAAATTAATTTTTTTGTGCGTACGTACGCATTCATTGGAGACCCCCCTCCCCCGTACGCATCCATACGCAATATGCCATTTTTCGAAGATCCTTCCCCTCTGCTTGAGTACGTAATATACGGATGGCCCCTATTCGCGCTGCCTCACCCAACACACTACGTCTCCATCTGTTAGCAGTAGAAAAATTAAACTTCCCCTTTTTCACGGAAAAGCGTAAACTCTGAAAATAAGAATTCTCAGTAAACGTCAATTCTGTATACTACACAGCCAGAAAAAAAGGTCAAGGTAAATGATAACCAGTGGCGTCACTAGGGGTGCGGTGGGGTGGGCCGCCCAGGGTGACACCATCAGGGGATTGACACCAAAATGTGAAATTCTGTATGTTCCAGTTATTAGGCACTGGAAAACTCGGAGGAGTTCTATGGGTTAAGTCGTGAGGGGGTGATACCATGAGCTACCGCCCCGGGTGACACCAACCCATGCATGTGACGCCTCTGATGGTAACAACATACATATTAATAGAATGATGATTCTGAATGTCAAATATCGTTTACCTTGATGCTCCTCAGTTTAAGTCGCCCATGCTCTGCATGAAAGAATGTGTCCTCTTGTTCTATGACTGTACCGACATCGCCGGATAGATCTTGTGCCCGTTTTATCAGTGACTCGAGATCACTAACTCTTGCTTTTATTTCTACATTTCTAGGCATGATTCTGTGCTGAAAAAGTAGAATTGAAAATAATAGGTTTCAACAAGCATAATCATTAGGTTTCCCTGCGGCGGACCAGTAGGACTGACGGAACTTCAGCCGAAATAGTATTTTCCCCGAAACAAAAATTCAAAGTTGAGTTATTGCTGTAATCATTGACAAACTCTCTTGATAACTCCAACATCGGTTAGACGCATATAAAGAAACTTGTGAGAACTTTGGCTTTTTTACAAACTAAGCTAAGCAATGAAGCCATTTCAGGGGCAGCGGCCATTTTAATGAAGAATAATGAAGTGTTTTCGAAGACTGCTATCCTTCAGTATTAGTTCAATTTTTAGAACTCTTTAAACAGTTATCGTCCGGCCCCAGGACCTTGGTCAAATACAGGAAGAAGCAAAATGTAAACCCCAAAACACATGCGAAAAGCTGAAACGGTTGATGTTTTTTGAATGAGATTAACGATACACAGTCCATTCGCATCGCACTTCGCATCTACATCTCTATGATGACATCAAACTGCAGCAGAGAGCGATGATTTTCAAGTTGAAAAGAACAAAAAATGAAGTTAGAATTTACATGTGACTAACAAAGGCTGACCCTTAGCCTTGCTGACTTAATAGATGAATTCGCCGTGAGAAAAGCTCGCAAACGCAGGTTCTATAGGTCGAAATATACAATCTTTATATATAATTCACGTAAACGACTATGTGCAAATGAGCATGACCAATGACCCCCGCTAGGTTCGAAAGATCACAATGGGGAAGCGGAGTGGGATGAAAAGAAAAAAGCTTTTATTGTGGCAACAATTCTTATTGCGTTCACTTGCGTTGTTCCTTTACAGAATAACATATGATTCGTAGTGTAGTGGTTATCATGTCCGCCTTGCACGCGGAAAGTCATGGGTTCAGTTCTCTGATGGAACAATTTTAAAACAAAATTACATGTTTTATCTGCCTGTTCTTTTCCTCGTTTTATGGGAACATGACTAACCCTAGAGTCGGAAAGTCAGTTTATGTTTGGCAAGGGGTGGTAGTAAAGGGGGGGGGGCAGGTAACAACAGCTGCTGTGCACATGTCTTCACGTTTACTCGCTGTTTTTTTTATTAATTCTTGCTGGTGTTTGTGTCCGTTCTTTCATACACACCCCCGTACCGTTCTTTGCACTATTTAGGATGAGCAAATCTGGATTTATGTAACTTTAAATAAATTAACTTCAATTTAATTTTCTGTATTCTTACACTCTGCCTTACAAGTCTAAAATTAGCAGCTGTAATTCATTTTATTTAAATGGACGCTGGCAGGAGCGGGCCCAAGGTGGAATTAGAGCCAGGATCCCTGTGCAAACTTAATCCGCCTCTGTATTGAAACGTATTATTTTAATTTTTAATGTGTTAAGTCGGGGCTACTTCCATAGCAGGGGATCTTAAGAAAGGAGAGATGCACAAGTGAAATCTTAAAATGATTTAAAACTTGACTTTTGTTAATATTTAATTTAAGTATAAGCTAAAAAAGGATAAAGTGAGATTAAATTAGCATAAATTCTAAACGAGAAAATGAAATAACTTAGCCATAAAACTTAATCGCTAACTTTCGTGCAGTCTTTCATTTTCATTACAAGTATATTTATTATTATTTGTTAAACATTTCAATTAACGTTTAATAAGACGACACATATATTGTATGTTTTTGTTATACATTAATTAATAAATTAATAAATATGTAATTAAATATACGAGAACTCACATTTTCCTGCATGTGTCCATGAAGAAGAATATAAAATATTGCACATTTCAAATATCATAGCAAACAGAGCTAACAAGCTGTTACACCTGCTTGTTACTTAATTGCCATCAGGGCCTGATTTAGCATTTGAGCCACTCCGTGCAAAGGTACAAAATGCGCCCCGTTGTAATTACAATGTAAGTTATATATTTAAAAAACGATGTGGCTTTTTAGTGTTTTATCTTAGTAAAACATGCAAAAACAAATGTGTAACTCTGTAATTAACACAAAAACGTGAAACTATACTAATAAAACATTTTTAATTAAAATACCCCATCAACGCAGTTATCATGTGCATGAATTCCATGATTCGGAAATTTTGTATGATTACTTGAAGTTCAGAGAATTCTCTAATTAATTAGAAATAACTAAGCTATTAATGTGTTCACAGTAAATTGCAAATATTAGTGGCTACAGATAGGCTACCAAAATTAAATCGTTCCGGGGTCGCTCATGTTCTCAAGTTGTTCTAGACAACAGTTATTGGAAGGGTTAATACAATTCTTAGAGCAATCCTCCAGCTTTGAGCAAAATTCATTTTTATTATAAATGTCAAAACTTTCTAAATTGCTAAATCTTGTTCCATTAGAGAACAGACCATTTATATTTCCTCACAAGGTTCCCCGCTGTTTATATCCGTTGATTTTGTATAAAGGGTTTTCAAATATTTGAAATTTGCCAAATTTACATATGAACTAATATCTTTTATTTCAGTTAAGGTTACTTAGGTAGAGGTAGGGGCGGTCCGCAGCGGGTGGCACACATTTAGAGGGCAGCATATGTGGGCTTTTGAAAAGTACAGCCATTTTCGACTACCATCCATTTTCTTTTGAAGAGGGGAAACCAAGGTGAAACAAAAATGTTCGTAATTTCGAATCTTAATTAATGGGTCGCAAAACATTTTTTTGATTACATAGAGGTTGTTATGACTAACGCAAAACCAGTTCAAAATTTTAAGATGGGGAGAGGGGGGCTGCGACATCAGTAACTTTCTTGTGACCTTAAAAAATTATCTTTTATTTCTGCTTATATAATATGGCATGCAATGGTAAAAATGTGTCACACCTTTACTTCACATCAATTACAATTATTTATTAATGTTTATTAATTTACAAAATCAATTTTATGATTGAATTAAGGGGCCTTGTCTATTTTTACTGATTTTTCAGCCCCTCCTCGTCACACGTCGTCATAAAAGATGACGTCACAAAGCTTTGCAGGCTGCCATCCCCATAAAAGCGGTATTTTCTATTTGAAAAAGGGCATGTTTCAAATCACATTTTTGTCATTTAAGTATGTATTTAGTGTAAGGTTCCCTCAAATATGGACGGTCCTTTACCGTTTATAGCATCTCTATTTAGCTTTTGAAATCATTTGTTTTGTGACATAAACACAACAAATGAATCAAAGTTTTTCATCTCATAAATTTAATGTCTGAAAAATCCTAATCCTTCAAATAACCAATCATGAATTAAGTACACTCAGCACAACCAAATTAGCAAAGAACATGAATTTTTATTTTAAAAAACCAAACTATTTTGAACAAAGATATACTTAAAAAAAAAGAACATAAATAGGTTGTGGCAAAAGAAAAGAGTAAGTGGCAAGAAATTCTCTTTTGAATTTTTGACATTAGGGGCCGTCCATAAATACGTCACGCTCTAGAGGGGGGGGGTGTAAGAAAGTGTGACAGTTTTTTGAAAGGGGAGGGGGCATCCGGCAATGTGGTGTTTTCAATTAAATTTTAATTATTTTGTTAATAAAAATATTTTTGTTCCATAATGTGACGTACTTTAGGGAGGGGTACCGAGATTTGTGACAGGTGGTGGGGGAGTTAAAAATAGTTTTTTTAAAAAAAACGTGACGTACTTTATAAAAAGCCCCTTATCAATGTTCCCTCTAAAGTTTGTTAGTCCATGTGCAAAGTAAAAAAAATAGTGTGCAAAGTTGCACAGTATACATTTTCTTGTGCAATATTTTTTACAAAATTTGCTGCACGGTAATTGTAAACTGCTGCGTGGCGTTGGTCAAATATGTGCGCGAGCGCAGCTTAACGGGAACATTGCCTCTTATTGAATTCCTTGTCAAAACAAAGTTTAGATATAGTATCCACAGAAAATGCCATATTTATGTAAATATAGGCAATATCGTCTGACAATGAATATGGGTTTTAAAAAATCAGGAATACGTAAATGTCACCCCACAATGAGTTTTTTGCAGCTTTAAATTAGAGGGATAACCTTTGCCGAAATCCATGTTTCAGGTACAAAAGTTACAAAAACACGCAAGGTACTCCAGTTATTTTAAATAAGGATCAAATAAATAAAGTAAGAACAGTAGAATCGTTCATAAATTTCATTGAAATACATTTTTTAAAATATTCACCCCTTTAGAGATGATCAAAGTAAGCTTAAAGCTGGTGGTATTAATATTATATAATGGAATACAGACAGTGGCGGCGTTAGGTAAGCGCGGGGCCTAGTGCCAGCAATGACCCCGCGGGGCCAGAGTACTAGTAAAGATCGCTAAGCACCAGTGACCAGTATGCTATGGTATTTAAAAATATGAAATATCTTGATTATTGTGTAATTTTAATACCGCGTGTCACCTTTTTATTAAATTATTACAAGTTCATTATTTTCTCTGGTCTATAAACAACGGTTTATTCTTATCGAAAAATGACGTGCCGGTTACGATGTGATTTAAAATGCAATTTATTGGCAGACATATTGCAAAATAATTGCGAAAGGATTACAAGAGTGCCTCTTTCGTTTCTTTACAATCGTTTCCAGTATACGTTCTACCATCCACTCTTTGGTTCTACATGTATAGGCTATTAGCCAGGACGAGACATGTTCAGGACCGAAACGCGAGGCCTACCTAAGCGCGGGGCCTACCTAAGCGCGGGGCCTGGGGCAGTCGCCCCAGTTGCCACCCTCAAACGCCGCTCCTGAATACAGAGGTCACACGTGTGAATCACGCTATCACTATGATAATTATGGTGTCTCGAATGAAAGCCATCCCGGAGCTCATTAAGACTCGAAGACATACATGTCAATGACGAATCTTCTATATGCTCAAATAATTCAATAAGCCAATTCTTTCTGACATGTTCATGCTGCTATTGCATTCTGCTTCAGCCGGATAAGAAGTCAGGAAAAGATATGAAAATGTAAAATGATTTTAATTTTAGAACGGACTACGCCCAAAATAATGTAAAAAGACCTACTAATATCATTCAAAAGATAACAATACATGAATAATAAATAAATAAAAATCACTTAAGGGTTAGCCACTTAAGACTTAAGATATTAATTAAATAAAAATATTTAAAAAAAAAAAATTAAAATAAGGGGGGGGGGTAAATATTAGTATTTAAATAAAGACGGTTGTAAATTCAATATCAAAATTTCTAGAGGATGGAGGCAATAAAATGTGTTAAATAAGTTACTTGATTAGTGAAAGTGAATGGCGCTGTATCAATGCACACCGAATAACCTAAACCTAAATTTAAGTCTAAAATACTTTTTAATAAAGATAGTTTTAATGCAAATTTAAAACACTATTAAAAAGAGAATGTGTCAAATACTATGTAATTAAATTAAATATAAAGGATATTTTTTAATTCTTTATTTTAAAAAGATAAGTGGGCGAACTACATTACGCTGCGGTTTAGTTTTTATTTGTTTTGGATTGTCAGGCGGTTCTTAAAAAAAACTATGATCAAAAAGATCTTGCTCAGGTATATTGATAAGTATCAATACTAATGTATTTCATGCTATAAATGTGTTGTTGCTTTATGCATGTATTTTGTAAAGTAAACTGCGCATGGATTCAGAACGATTGTTTATACTTGATATTACAAAATACTAGTAATTGTATAAAGAATTAAGTAATTAACCTGTGTTTCGCGTCCTCAAGTGACTCAAACTCAAGTGGAAGAGGCGAATATTTCATTCAAATATTCCGGCACTCTTGACCTAGTTAAAATTTTTACAAGTGCACTTATCTCGAACATATTTTACTACACACAGTAAAATTGTGTTTAAAAATAATTTTATAGTCCGAACAAGTTGTATTTGATTCTACACAGCCATATAATAACTAAAGATTTCTTAAATAGGTTAATACTTAATATATTGTTCTATGTCTACATGGGTTAAACTTTTTAATACTCACTAAAGGTCATTGGTTATTAGGTCAAGGGTTAAAAGGTTTTCCAAAAGAAAAGAAAAGCTTCCTCTATTGAAATATAAGATTTTATACATCTCTTGTTCTAAATTGATCGCTGTCATAATCCGGTTATTCAAGTTATTCTTCGAATGGCACACTCAGATTACTTGAGCAGCTAATGGTTTTTTAATGATGCTCTAATAAAATATGCTGTATAATATTGTTACTTCTCTTGAGCCTCCTGCCTGCCTCAGTCAGAGTCTAAGTCTTGTTTTGTTTAGTAACCTAACTTAGTAAGTTTAGTTTAGTCTACTTAAACTTAAAATTCAAAACAAAAATTGATCTTAACTCTAAACTACTCTTACAATATAATTTAATAACTATATTTATATATATTTATGTAGTCTGAAGATAGTATATTAAATGTGGATTAATATAATATAGGCTTATTAAATTACTTAACTTTACTGTACTTTACTGTCTTTACAAATCAGAAACTGAGCCTAGTCTAGGCCCTAGCCCAGCCCTAGTAGCCCCCCTAGGCTGGCTTAGGTCTAGCAGTTATAAGACTTAAATATTAATTATATTATTATTATTATTAGTGTCATTGATCATGATAATATAATTATTGTTGTCATTGCCATTTTAAATGACCATGACCATATCATTGACATACTCAAATGTAGACTTTATAAATTATAAACTGTGATTAATATACTCTGCTGATGGCAATGATCCTTAACTTAGACTTAGCCATATTTCTTTAATTTTTTTTAACCAAGTTAAAGTGATAGAGGAAAATTACCATTACTTAATTATACATGGTATTTATATAAAATATATAATTCAGTAAATGATAAGCTCACTAGTCCTTGATACAAATATTTATATATTAATGTTATATATTAATATATAAATATTAATATATCATTTGAAAAAGTTTATTTTATTTTAAGCTGAAGCTTATGAGAAGTAGAGGCATATTGCATCCTTGAAAGCTTAAGCCTGAGCTAAATCTGTTTTTAAATACTAACAAGATAAAAAATGACCTTCGATGGACTATTTTATATATGTTCATTCTCTGTTGTTGTTTTTTCAGATGACATGGCATCTGGGGGCAGCTCTCGATTTGTCCCTGCAACAGGGATGACTTCAACAGAGTTATGTGATTATGATGATCTTTGTACTGCCATGGTGCTGGATCCATATCTAGGTTTTATGACTCATAAGATGAACACAAAGTACGTTGAATTTAAAAAAAAAGAATTTTATGGTTTTAAATAATTAATTATCCATATTTCAGTACTTTGTGAAAGAAATTAATTTAATATCATTTCAAGAAACAATTATTTAAATCGTGAGTGTTGTGTATTTTCTCTTTGCAGATTTAAACCTCTGAATAATCAAGAAGAACTAAAAAAGATTGTTGAAGATTTTAAACAGTCCAGAAAATATGAAGTAACTCTTCAAGCTTTATTTAAAGTTGACTCTGCTAGAACAGCCCCATACTGCAGAACAAAACATCAAATGAAATTGCTGAAAGAACACGTGTGTATTAAAAGTAGATTGTAGAATTCTTAACTTTACCAACTGAATCTACAAAGTAGAAATAAATTTGTGACAAGTTCTTACACATTTTCATAAGGCTATTAAGATTAAATAAGAAAGTGTTTTTAATTTTCAATCCTTAACATTAAGGCTTTAAAAATGAATTATGTAAAACTTACTTTTTAATACAAAACTGGCAATAGAATAGGTTTATTTAATTACATTTAATCTTTATTATATACATTGTTTCGTAGATTTTCTGTCGTTTGACTAAAAGATTAAAATTGTTTACTTCATAAGTGTTACAATATAAATGTCACTACTTGTAGTCTAAGCTTTTAAAATAAGTTGAAAAAATAATAGAAAGTATTTTATGTGTAAAATGTATTGTTATAATATAGGTTGCTTAAATAATGAAATGAGTTCGCTTGCAAAATGTCTTTCTTCTCCAGAAATTTAGTTTGAAATGTACTTACTTATCATTAATTTTAATATATATCTAGAAATGAATACAATATATTTACTCATTTTGGTCACAATATGAAGAGTTGTATAAATCTTGAACTGGGATAAAGTATTCTGTCAATACACTTAAGTTCTGAAAGATTATTTGTCAGAAGATATTTGATAGGTTTTTAAAAATTATTATTTAAGTGTTTATCCATAGAAATATTAAAATGAGTGCTAATCTAATGGATGCATGATGAATTTCAGACCTTAAGATACCTTCAAGTGTTTGATTTCATATCTGGGTTTGAGGTTCTTCCCTGTCACCGCTACTCTATGGAGGGGCAGATAGGCGGAAAGATTTGTGCCACAAAACATTGGTAAGAGTAAAATTTCTTCCTTATCATATTCGGCACCGTCAAAGCAATTTTACACCTATTCATAAACCATCTTAAGGATTTAAAGCATGAAAAAATATGTAATATGAAATTAAAATTTACTTTAAATTTTTGGATAATATTTGAAGGAAATTGTTCTAGGCTGGTGACAAAATAGATTTTTTCTTCCTATTTTTTCATTGTAATTATCAATTGTTTCTTGTTTTATACTGAAGAAAGCAGTTAATGAAAATTACAGTTTGTCTTTTTCTTGTGAAGCCTAAAAAAATACCAGCAAAATGTTGAAAATAGGGCTTTTTTTTTTAAACATTAAATTGGTGCAAAATTATAATTGATAACAAATCAGAACTGTTTTTTTTTTTTTACATTTGTAAAGGTTTTAATTTAGCATCATAACTATTAATCTGCCCACCTTACCTATAATTCCAATCAGCATAAACATTTAAAACTCAAAATTAGAAACATATTTTTCACTTCAATATTTTATTATATACACAAAATTGTAGATGCCAAATCTTGTTGTTTTTTTTAAAATTCTAACAGCAGCTAGTTATAATCCAGTTCTGAGTTTTTAAAAGGAGCCAAATTGTATTAATTTGTTATCAAATAAAGAGAGCATAAATTTTAATAGTCATTTTACTTTATGTCCTTAACTGATTCTTTTGCATATTTATTGCAATTTGTGCTTCAAAGCAGAAAATTTCATTTGTACGATATTCCATTTAAAAGAATAACTAAGAATAATTCTGTGTGTCAACATTTTTATGTCAGTGACTTTGTTGGATATTTTTTTGTAACTTATGAAAGAAATCTTTTGATATTCTTACACTCCCAAAAGCATTGGCGCAATAATAATTATTCCATTAATTATGATATTTTTACAGGCACAAAAATGACAAAATTGAAATGTTGGTTGGTTGTATAGCAGAACTTACAGCAGAGGAAGAGACCCAGCTTTTGAAGCCCGGAGAAAATGATTTCAGTGTGATGTATTCATGCAGAAAAAATTGCGCCCAGCTGTGGTTAGGCCCAGCATCTTTTATTAATCATGACTGTAGGCCTAATTGCAAAGTAAGAATACATTTTCATTTGCGCTTCATTCTTAAGGCATTTATCTTTTAAAAAAAATAGATTTGAATTTCTATTTAAAAAGTTGCTTGTCCTCATGGGAAAAAGAGAGTTTGTAAGTGTTTGTTCTTGCATACTGAATCAGAAAAGAGATTTTATCCCTAAGCCTATTAGAGGGTGGTATTAGTTTATCTTTGTGTTGTATTGCCATGTTAGAATTAATTGCCTTATGCATTATTTCAACTTTGCTCTTTGTTCTTCTATCGTCTAGCTTTTCAAGGTTTAATGATTTAACATATGGTTTTACTCTTGTCAATTTTTAATTTTCTCCAGTAATGAATCTGACTGCTCTTTTTGAATTTGTTCTAGTTTATATTGTCCCCCAAAAGGATCAAATGCATTTTTTGCCTTTTCCTGGTGATGCTTACACTCCCTTCGTGTGCTGACTACATCAATAAAGGATGGTTTTTAAACATGTTTTTTAAATAATGACAAATGTATGTATATTATTTTTGAAAACTTTTTATAATTGCTACTAAAATTTTTGCTGATCCAAATATTAGTTTGTCTCTACTGGAAGAGACACTGCCTGTGTGAAAGTTTTGCGTGATATACAGCCTGAGGAAGAGATTACTTGCTTCTATGGTGAGGATTTCTTTGGAGATAACAACAGCTCTTGTGAATGTGTTACATGTGAAAGGTTAGTCAGTTTTTGTCTCAAAAGCCTATTCTTTTTATTCAGTTTTATTAGGCAAGTACTTTGTTTTGGCAGATTCTAATCGTGTTTATACATATATATTTTATAAATTTTCCCCAAGGATGACATTGTGAGGTTTTTGGTCAAATGTGGACAAAAGTATGCACTTAAAGGCTTTTAAAAAGTTTTCCCCAATTCTCCGATAAAACAGATTATCCACTTCTGGTAACACAATGGCTGACATGCTAATTTGAGTTTTGACTTAATTTTAGGGAAAATTGGTAATTTTTGGAAGGATTGTAATATAAAAGGCATAAAATTAATTTAGTGAAGCTAGAATAAAAGTCGGAAGAAGTGTTTCACTTTTTCCTGCAATGTTGATGGCTCTGCTTAGAAAATTTGAATTTATTGCTTGAGGTTTATGCGCTTCAGGGTTATCCATAAATTACATCATGCAAAACCCATTGCTCACAAATCATCACACACATTCTATAGGGGTTTCCCGATATGCATATTTGCCGATATCGATGTTACCGATATTTTTATTGCAGATATGAGTATTTGTTAGGAAAAAAACAGCGGTCATATTTGATGAGGTCATTCTTAAATTAATCAAACGTAATTATTAATTATGCATTTTTGCTGGCTTTTCCGATTTGAGTATTTGTTCGGCAAAAAAATATTTGTCAAATTTGATGACGTCATTCGTAAATTTATCACTCGTAATAATTTTTTTTAGTCTACTACTACTGGGTTAATTTAGACAAATGTAAATTAACTCTTAATGCGCCAAAGCGCGATAATCCGCGGTTTACCGTTTTTTACCAAAGCGCGTTAATGGGCGACTCGATAGAACTCTCTTTAGAAACGAAATTACAGAAAATAAAAACTCTTCAGTGTGTGAAAAACGATGTTTTCAACACACGGATATGGCGGCTGTTTTTAATAAACTGCCGCCTCATTCGCGTAAGGATTTTCCGTATTGCGATCGACTGGTTATAAAATTTAAAAAGTGTTTAAAATCTATTTATATTATTATTGTCATACTGACTTCATTTTTTAGACTAAGAATGGTTATTTTACGCATTCAAAAACAGTCTTGAATTAAATACTATATTTACCTGTAGTTTAGTACTATTATTTTTATAATAAGGTATAGGAAAATCGCATCTTCAAAAAAAAAAACTGTAAAAACTTCGCGAATCGAGCGATAACACCGGCCGCCATTGCTGGAAGTGGAATACATCATTTTTCAAGCATTGAAGAGTTTTTACTTTCTGTGATCTCATTTCGAATGGGAGTGCTATCTAGGAGCGATTTACAAAGCTTTGGTAATAGCTGTTAGGAGCGAATTTACAACTTTTTGGGGGTTTAAGAGTTAGATATAGAATTAGTGATTAACGTTGAATAACTTTGCTTAATACTAGGCCTGTCAAAAGTTACCCGGGACCTGAGTACCCGTTGCCGAGCAATCCCCGGGTAGTAAACTTGCACTCGGGTACCCGTGAAAATGTTACTGCAATATCTTTACAGTGGCTCTTCTGTGTTCAAATTTCGCCTCACGAATAATTTATTAAATTAAAACTTTTCCGTTCAAATAAATACTGTGAAATTCATTTCAAACAGGAAAATGCTGAAAAAGAAATAAGTGTTAAAGGGAAATAAAAGACAGTCCAGACAAACTACAAAATATTTTGATATACTTTTTTTTCCCAGGAACAAGAAACAAAAATCATTTAAAACAAAAAGGTTTTAGTTCTTTGAATTGTTCCAGTAAGGAAAATAGAACACAACGCCGTTAACTACTATTAACTAGGAAGGGCTAGAAATGACCTTCGGATTGGCTTTGAAATACGCTGCTCATCGTTGTTACCGATTGAGCGAGCCTATGTTGTTTATCTAATCCCCCCCCTCACACATGTCTCCACACCTATCCCCACCAAATACGTTTTAAAAAAATATTTCAATCGTTGAATGATTTTCACGACTGTAACAAAATAAATGGTGGGGGGTGGGTCCATCCACTCCGTATGACACAAAATAGGACACGAGCAATAACTAGGAATGGCTAGAAATGACCTTGGCCTTGAAATACGCCGCTCATCTTTGTTACCGATTGAGACGCGCAAATTTCTTTTATCTACCCCCCCCCCCCAACTAACATATGTCATGTCTCCAATCCTATCCCCATCATACTTTAAAAGAAATAAACACCTGCTATATTCTGGGGGGGGGGGGTAAATTTATCTTTTATTTTTATTTTTTATTTATAAAATCCTATTTCAATCATTGAATAATCATTACTTTATTACAAAAGTAAATGCTGGGGGATGGGTCCACTAAGTAGGGGCAAGTCCTGAAAAGTTTAGTTAATTAAAACAGTTGTCAGCTACAGCTATGAACAAGAAATAACCCGCCATGTCATCATACGATTAGCACACCCCCCCCCTGCTCAAAAAAATCACCTTAGCACCCCCTGCTCATTGTTTTTACTACTGTACTACAGTAGTATTTCAATGTCATCATTTTACAGTTGTTGACTCA
This sequence comes from Radix auricularia, assembly GCA_002072015.1. Lineage (NCBI taxonomy): Eukaryota > Metazoa > Mollusca > Gastropoda > Lymnaeidae > Radix > Radix auricularia. Next base: position 756,651 of record MUZC01000067.1, read on the forward strand.
TTACATCAAAATTTGCATTTCCACAATAAACAAAGCAGTAAAAGGCTAATGGTAGTAATAGTGGGCATAATGACAAACATTTGAGGCATTTCGAACGGGTAACCTGGGTACCCGTTCAAATTTTGGACGGGTACCCGGGCAGCATTTTTCAACAATATTGACAGCCCTACTTAATGCTAAAATACATTATTTAAAAAGATTTTGGATGATTATTTTTCTTTTTGCCTGTTATCTTAATCAAAAGCAATTTTCAAAATGCTTTAATTTCCTGATCATTGTTTCATAACCGATTGCACCCATTTCGCAACATTTACCATTTGATAAAGCCTTTGTTTTTCACAATCATAGAAATTGTAAAAATGTATGAGAAAAACACAAAAGTTTGATAAGCTCTTGAATAAAAAAATAAAATGAACATTTATTACATCAGGACTAAGGTTTGAATTTGTGTTTTACAGCATAGATTTTTTACTGTTATTTATACGTTGTTTTAAATAAAATAATACTCCACATTTAGTAAATGATGATTATATTCCATTTCTTTTTATAAAAATTGCTCTTCAATAATATTAATATATTATTATAGTTCTAATTACTTTCTGTAACAATAACAGAGATTTAAAATCCAGGATGTTCTATTCACAGGCGTCAAATGGGGGCTTTTAGACCCAAACAGCCTGTTAATTTATCATCACAGAAAGGCTACTGCTTTAGAGATACAGATGACAGGATTAACAGGCTCAAGGATAAGCCATCCGAAACGCAGCCCAACTTTGCTGGGGGGGTTGTCACGCTTAGCGGTAAGTCTTTTAAAGTCACAATAATTCCAGATGTTATAGTTATAGTTTCTACTTTATAGTAATATATATTATAGAAATCTAATTAATTATTTAAAATTAGTAACTGGATATAAATAAACAATTTTGTAGGTAATAAGCTCTTTTTTCAAAAAACAACTAATTACCTGCAAAATAAAATTCAATTTAATTTAATTACAGGTTCATTTTTTGCTATCCTATTAAATGAAGAAAATTCCAATTTTTGTTCCTAGAATCGTGGGACAGCAGAGCTAAAAATATGGAATCACAATCTCATCTTCTAACACCAGCAGAACTAAAGAAGCGAGGAATTACCCGCTATGATGCAGAGATTATCATTTCAAATGGATTACCTTTACCAGATCCAACAAATAATGTCAAAACTCAGGGCAATTCTGGAAATGGCAGCAAAACTGTTTCAAAGACTAAATTTCTCCGCAGCTCAGCTCTGTCTGTCAATAGAAATGATTTTGAAACATTTAAGCCACCACATAATATACGATTGGGGTTGTCTAGAAAATCTAGAGATTCATATCATTATAGTCCAGGTAAGCGAAGAAGTACAAGAAATACCATTGTGAAAAAGGAAATCAACCATGCCACTGAAGCTCTTTTTATTAAGCAAGAACCTCCAGAATCTGATTATGAATCTATTAGTAAAAGGCTGGGCCTTGATAGTTTATCTATAAAAACAAAAGTTTCCAATTTCTCTACCCCACCTCGAAAGAAGATAAAGTCCGAATTAAATTGTGATCCTTCTTCTGATGATGGCTATGAGTACACTGATGCAGAGCTGCGTAGCCATAATCTATGTGACTTTTTAGATAACTCTCCAAGTTTGAAAAAATACAAGGACAAGAAAACTAGTGAGCTGGCTAGCCCCAGTCGGCTTAGGGAACAACGAACAATAGAGACATCATCAGACAATTGTATACCACCTCTCATTCCCATTGAGGAACATCAAACCCAGTCAAAACAAAAAGGTCATTTTTCACCCATTAAAGCAAGCTTAAAAAGTGCTGTAACTCCTGTTAGGCAAAGTCCTCGACTGCACAGTGTACAACAAAGACCTCTTCCAGATCCAAAGAGCTATATATCAGGGAAGCACGAACAAGCAGTTCACTTGGCCAAAGAGTTGAATTCTCTAGTAGCCAAGGCCTCAACTTTTGCTCAACGCCTAACAGACCTTGTGATGGAGACTGGCCTCACAGATGGTGGTCAGTCTTACCAGGATCCACCTGTGCTAGAGCCAGAGGCTCCCATCATTTCCCCATCTGTCTCCAGGCGATCGTCAGAAGACAGTATGGATAATATATTTTCTAGTATTTTAGAAACTTCTGCCCCCGACTTGCATTTAACTCAACGCAGATCAAAATCAGTAGATGAAGACCTTTCTGATGGTGGACACAATAAACATTTTAATATTGTGGACCGCTCCAGAAATGGAAATCTTTTTTCTAAATCGGATGGATTTAGATACCGTAGGAGAAATAGTACAGATGAATTTGGAAAACCCCCATTGTTATTGATGAGAGATAACTTTGATAGCGGAAAATCTGAAGTGCTGACCAGAATGGATCTCCACCCATCACCTGTAAATAATCATTTCCATGTAAGTGAGGATGGCTACCTGAAGCAGGTGTCCAAAATGGACACTGATGAAAATAGGTCACAAGTCCGAAGCTGCCGGCAACCCAAAATAATTTTTAGAATGAAAAGAGATCCAGAATTAAAAAAGCAAATTCGTGCGGAAAATGCCAACAGTGCTAATTCTAATCTACAGTTTAAGTGGGAGGACGACAGTGACGGTGATCCTGGTTTCTCTCCTCCCCATAGAGGGGCATGCATCACACCATCTAGAGATCACAAAGCTCTCGGAGCCAGCAGCGGCAGTGCTTGTAGCAGCACCATGAGTGCCACTAGCAAAAACATTTTTGAAACTATGGGCATGAAACATTCAGTGTCAGCTGGGCACAATTCTGAAGCCATAGGACCTCCCTCTAAAGTCAGCCCCCTTAAAAAAGTAAGAAAAGTGCGCCTGAAAATGATTGACACGTCTTTACACTTTGATCTCATTTCACCATCAGCCAGCCCACCCAAGAGCTCTTAAGAATAAATACGTGTTTATTAAAAAAAAAATCATGTTGCCTCCCCAACTACAAGCTTCGAGTCAGGTCATCGTGAAAGAAGTTAACATCTAATTATATAATATTACTCTTAAATTTACAGTTTTCTTTATTAATAGTTAATAGTCATGTGATAAACAGTAGCCAATTTTTTTTAATTGAATCTCATGCAAGGTGTTAATGTTCAATAAAAAATTTATTATATTAAATTTTATATTTCTGGATCAATGTCTTCAACCAAAATTATTTTTTCTACATACCACTGCTGTTTAAATTTTAAATTATCTTTCAGCTCTTACTGTATGAAAACTAATTTTTATGACAAGGATACTGTTATAGTATATCAATGAGAATAGTCTGATATGATAATTATTTATTGACTGGTAAATGGCTGTTAAAAATTTAAATAGGGATTACTTTATTTGAAGTAGAAAAAAATTAATCACTATGTAAAATGACAATTTTCAAATTATATTGCGCAGATGCAATTAAATAACATGATATATATTTTTTTAATGAACTATAATCACACAAAATTTTACATTCACCAGATGCATTATCTGAACGCTATCCAACCTGAACATACAAATCAATTTAGTTAAAAATTGATTCAAAATTGTAGCTTTAAAAAAAGGTAATTATCAAACCATTGTTGACTAAATGCACACATTTTGGCATCATAGCGATGAATAGCCAACCTTTGATATAGCAAGGATTTGTAAAGTTAATATTATTTATTACTCTAAAATTTGATTTTACTTTGCTTGTCTTATTAAGCATTTAATGAACAACTGGGAACTAATTATTGCAAAGGCATACTGTCAAAAAGAGAAGTATCATTATTTTATAAAATCAATTTATACCTAATGTTTAATTTTTCTTTTTTTTTTTTTGTTGAAAGATCACCATTTGTAATGTAAGGGGTGATTTGACACAGACTTTGTAAATATATTTTTTGGGAACACTTTAATATTTATATTGGTTGGATAAAATTTTTAGCAGACAGACATGTTTTTTTTATGTGTCTAGACCTTGTATATTTGTATTGTGAATTTTGGTGATGCTATTTAAAGTTTTTACTAATAACAACTAATACTCACAATTATAATGTTGAGTGTTATTCTTTAAATATTTATTTAGTATCCTCTGTTCAACATTAAACTTAGAAGAGATGATACAACACAATGATTAGTTAGACATTTTATTGTTGCTTTTTTGTTTATCACTTGCATGTCTTCTTTTAAACCTATTCATTTTGTACTTTGTTCTATTATAATAACATACAAGCACTTACACTATATGCTGTTGAAGTAATCTAATTAGCCTTCCAAATTTGTTTCATTACTCAGGAACTATTAATTTTTTTTCCAGTAATGACTTAAAGTATTCAAAGGTTAAATATCTAAATTTATCTTACAAATTGAAGTCTTGACAATTGGAATATTGAGTCTAAGGTTTCCAGGCAGAATTATTCTAAATAACTTAGCAAATCCTTTCTTAAGAAAATACTCATTAAAAATGTGGGTAAGTTGAATAATTTTTTATTTTTTTTTATTAATCTCCCAGAAATGGGGAAAAATATTTTCAAAGAGTTTTTTCAATAATTGTTTATGTGAATATTACAGATTTTGTGTGTCATAATTGTGTGAAAAGAATTCTATTTTGTGTATAAAATTAATTAAGATGTGAAAAATTTAAAAGGATGATTATTATTAGATTTATTATGTTTGTGCCGATATTTAAACTTAATCCAAAATACTGCTTAAGGAAACTATTACCATAAAGAAATATTATGAAAATGCACTCAGCCACCAAGGTTTACAAAAGATTTTATGTCTGTGGTTAAAAAAAAAAAAAGTAGGGTTCATTTAAATTTCATAGAATTAGATTCATTTTAAGAGAAAGAAATTCAAATGACTTGATATTAATTGAATAAACTTTAAACACATTACCAGACATGACTTTTTTTTTTTTACTTGTTAGGAATTAATTAATGTACCAATGATAACATTCAAATTTGTTGACTGATGTGGTTATACTTTTGCAGCTGTTGAACTGCTGATAATTTTCATTGTATTTTCCCTGACACTAAGGATCAAAGGGTAGTTTTGAGGACAACATATATACTTATTAATAATTATCCATTTTATACATAGACTCATCTGTGCCACTAGCACTTGGTCTAAACTTAATGTTCATGTTGTGTCATTCAAGTAGTTTTGTTACCTTTTCAAATTTAATGGAAGACAGCATTTCTCATCTCTTTGTGTTATGTTGCTAATAACTTGTCTGTTAGATCTTTTTGTTGGTGTTAAGACTTTAAATTGATGTAATTGTAATGTTCCATTTCCATGCTACGTTATGAAATGAAATTGTAACTGAATTTTGTCTATCTTTAATAGTACAGTCTGACCTCTCTAAGTCAAACTCAAAGGGGCCGGAAAGAAAATTTAGACTTGGGGAGTTTTTGAATTAGAGAAAACAGGCGCAGAAGTTGGCCAGGACCTAACAATTAATTCAATATAGGGAGGTTTTTGACTTGGAGAGGTCTGACTGTAGTTAAATTTTGACTTTCAGAAGCACTTAACTATAATTCAATTTACACAGCCTCTCTTTTTATCTATATTAAAACTAAAATATCTATTAATTTAATTATGATGATGGGAAACTTGTTGTTAAAAGCTGTTAACAATTTTTTCTCTTCAATTTTGAAATGGGGAAGTGAAATTATTAACTTTTCAAAGAAAAAGCTCATTCATGATTAAATATAGACATTTTTTAAAAAAATGCTTTTAGGTGTAAACAAAAATAATGAGCTTTTGAAAAAAATAAACTTAAGTGTTATTTTGTGTGTGGATACTTCTGCCTGAATTCCTTCTTTAAACATCAAAGCAACCTATCAATACTTTTAAGTGATTGTGGGACCAAATAGGACATTCCTCATATCATACTCAAGCCTAACAAATAATTGTAACTTATCACTTTAAGTTATCAATTATAAATCAAAGTAGCGATATATATACAGTCAAACCCGGTTATGTCGACGGCCTAGGGGTTTCTCAAAAAGCATTGAGATAATAGGGTTGGCGAGATAACCAAGGGTGAGATAAGTGGGTTTGACTGTATAAATATATTTATCTTGTGTTAAATGTCTACTCACCCTAATACCTGTGTGTATAAAGACAGCCTGAATTCAGTCAGTTAGAATTGAACTATGATAATATACACTGGCAAAGCTTTAACTTCAACAAACTTTCTATTACACATCAAATAACTTTGTGAATTTAGCAGCGCTGAATGTCTTTATCAATTATTTGAACTGGTTTTTGAAAGAAAGCCAATTATCGTATATATACTGTATGTACTAAAGTAGATGTAAATAATATTTTTATGATCAGTAGCTGTATATTTTTGTGTTGTTTAGCTATGTAAATTGATGCTCGTGTGCCTCTAATGTTTTATTCATATTCATCCTATTAACCTGTGATTTTTTTATTATGTATGTTCATTTTGAACATATATTAATAACTAGCAGCATTGATATTATGTACATAATGAACAAGGGCAGAGGGAATGGTTTAATGTTTTTTTTCTTCTTAGGACATTTATATCTAAAACAAGCAGCGTGTTGTTTTTTTAAAAAATCTTTTGGTGACATTATACTAGCACTATATCATGACTTAAACATTTTTTAAATCGTATAATCCTGTGAAGAAATTAATAAGCTGTACCGTCTGCCCTGTGGTGCAATGATTTCATTGTCTGTCTCCTCTCTTTATTAGTTTGTTTGATTTGTGTATTTTGGTGTCCCAGCTATTGGTCAACAGCAAGGAAGCAAATATCAATATTCATGCTATTCATGGGGAAAAATTAATTAGTGGGACACTAGGAGTGTAAGTTTTAGTGTGATAAGATAAAGTACAGGTTCAAACATTTCCCAAACTTCCTCCATCTGAAAAAATAAAAAAATAAAATACAATTCCACAACAAAAATAAAACTTTGACAATTAGTTATATGAAATTATTTTAACACGTCATTATGTGACAAATGTAGAAAAAATCACTTTTGATCTAGAAGTTTCTCAGAGCAAGGTTTATTTTTCAACAACATTATCGCAGTCCAGCCTTTTTACAATGAAATTAAGTCCGTTTGCATTTCAGCAACGTGATGTAGAAAATAGTGTGAAGCTTTAAAAAGTTAAGTTTCAACTGCCCAAGTGAAGAAAACATCAGAAACAAATCAGCAGGAAAAGAAATAAATATTGAATTATTCTTTATTTTTCAAATGATTTTTAAAAATATATGTCACTTTATTGTTCTATGGAGAATAATCTAGATATTAAGTACTATTGAAAAATGACGAGCCGACAAAAAAATGTAGCTCTACTTATCTTGATTCGTATACAAGTCTCATGAAATGTATTTTCCTATTTTGTATAGTATACACTTGTGTAATATTTTTTTTAGCTGAAACCTTCACTATATGTTTTGAAAAGTAGGTACATAGTTTGTGAAAGATTTGATGACTGTTCATTTGTCTTATAATTTGAATAAGTCTAAAAAATCAGCTAACCTTAAAATTTAAAAAATGTGTGATTTAATGAAACAAATCTTTAAAAAATAAACCATTTGATTATCAATCTCAGATTTTGTGTCTTAAATACACGGTGACACTTTAATCTTTTTCACTGTTATTATATATTATATATTATTTGGACTTTCCATAGTAACAAGTTTTTTTTACACCTGATACTGAATGAGGTTCCTTGCTTCATTTCCTGTCCTGTGGTAAGGGGACATTCATAAATGACGTCTGGCGATTTGGTCAATTTTTAACCCCCCTCCGCCCCTCGTCACACTTTGTCACAAAAACATTGACCCCCTTCCCCACCAATATGACAAAGCTGTGGAACCCCCCCTCCCCCCACCAAAAAAAAAGCGGTATTTTCTATTTGAAAATAAGCATGTTTCAAATGACTTTGTTGTCATTTAGTTTGTATTTGGTGTAAGGCTGCACTCTAATATCGTAACACACGTGAATCCGTGTAAACAGTCATTAAATAAATATTAAGAAATCGAATATTTAAGTGGAACTTTGCTTTGAAATAACGTGTTTGGACATGACATCACAGTTCTTAAACTCACCCTCGTCACACATCATCACAAATGTGGAGACCCCCCTTTCCCACTAGGTGTGTGAAGTCATATATGGACGGCCCCTAACCTTTACTAGTGTCCATTGGAATTTGATTTTTTAATAAAAAATGTGGCAAAGCAAGATATTACATTTATAAAAAGACTGAAGGTCAAAATGAAAAGCTAAATGCTAGGAAAAAAGACTGTGTGCAAAGGAAATGTGGGGTAGACTATTAATAACTACAGAAAAGTCATAATCCAATCCTCAAATTAATGGCTTATTTAATCCCTTAGGATGAATTAATTGCTTTTATCATTAGGCTCTTAAATTTGTACTCATAAAGTTACTACATTGTACAAAAATTATCATTAAAAACCCAGATCATCAGTAAATAATTCTACAAAAATTATATTTTTCAATTAAGTATGCCTATCACATGATAAGTATTAAATATATTCTGCTATTTGACTTTATTACTCCATTCATATGTTTTATGTTGCGCTTTAGTTAATAAACCAGTGTCAGTGGCCTAACGTTATAGAATAAGGGGCCGTCCATAAATGACGTCACGCGATTTTTGCCGATTTTTGACCCCCTCCCCCCCCCTACGTCACGCGTCGTCACAAAATCGTAGACCCCCCCTCGAAAAGTACGTCACAAAACTTTG
>MUZC01000067.1:767205-781442 GCA_002072015.1 Radix auricularia
CCCCCTAGGTGCGTGACGTCATTTATGGACGGCCCCTAATGCTTTGATGAGTGAGCCATTAAAATGTCAATGATAGACCCCCATCTGTTGTTTTGAGGCCTGTCTGGGTATTGATTTCCAAACAATAAAACAAACCATTTCACATATCTGTATGCCTTTTTCACTTGCACAGGGTTGTTGGCCTTTCTCTTACTTAAGAGTGCAAATACGCTGAACATTTTCAGCATCCTATTTCTTCGGTTAATGTTTTATGTTGTAACCGTTATCTAATTGGACTTTGTTAGTACATTGTAGTTGTAAAACAACATGAGTGAGAATTCGCGCAATATTTTATCTTAAATGCTTTTCTACAACTATTAATTAACATGTAAACATTTCGACATGATACATTTTTTTCCTTCCTAGACTTAGAAAACTAACAAAAATTATATCGTTGTTTATTTGATTTTGATTAGCTTGATAATTGTTTAATTCTACTGAAGACAGTGATCACTCAAATCGCCAACGTAATGATTTCTCATAGCATTTCTAGGTGCTCCTGAATTTTTATGGCAAGAGAGGGTGGCGAAAATCAGGGGAGTTAAACCTAAAATGTGAATGAGAAGGTTTCAATAGGAGAGGCCTAATGTGAACGAAAATGGAGGTCTCAGGCGTAATATTCTCAATTATTTCCTATTTTTCAGTCATATTTATTGTTGAAAAAAACTATTGACTAATCTTCATCTATACTAATAAAAGCCAAAGCCCTCACTGACTGACTCACTCACTCATCACTAATTCTCCAACTTCCCGTGTAGGTAGAAACATGAAACTTTGGGAAGTTGTTGGGTACCTCTCACGACGAAAATTTTCGTAAAAGAATTTTGAAATTCACACTCATGGGGGCCGGGGCCCCAAAACCGTTTTTTTAAAAAATATGAGCTATATACAAATTGAAAATCATTAATTTTCTAATTTCCCGAGTAGGTAGACGCATGAAAAGTTGGGGGGGGGGGGGGGGGGAGGGTTGATACCATCGTAAAAGTGTATTTAGTATTTAATAAGTAAAAATATATTTAAAATACCCCTTTATGGGGGCTGGGGGCCCAAATGTATTTTTTCCCCTTATATGACTTATATGAGCTATATAAAAACTGAAAATCACTAATTCTCCTACTTCAAGTGTAGGTGAAAACGATAATTATTAAATTGTAATTGTGTTGGACAGATCCGGTAGTTATAATTATTGTGAATTTTGTTGAATTTCATTTCAATTTATAATCTATACTAATAAAAAGGAAAGCCCTCACTGACTGACTCACTCACTGATTCATCACTAATTCTCCAACTTCCCGTGTAGTTAGAAGCATGAAACTTTGGGAAGTTGTTGGGTACCCTCTCACTACGAAAATTGGCGAAAAAGAATTTTTAAAATCTCGCTCATGTGGTGCCGGGGGCCCAGAAACTGTTTTGTTCTACATCACTAATTCTCCAAGTTACCGTGTAGGTAGAAACATGAAACTATAGGATGTTGTTGGGTACCCAATAACGACAAAATTTGTTGAAAAAGAATTTTAAAAATCTCCCTCATGTGGGGCCGGGGGCCCCAAAAGTTTTTTTCTTATATGGTCCCTTTAAAAATTGAAAGTCAGCAATCTTCCTATATCCCGTGTAGGTAGAAGCATGAAACTTTGGAAAGTTATTGGGTACCCTCTAATTACAAAAATGGGCGAAATAGAATTTTTAAAATATCGCTCATGTGGGGCCGGGGGCCCAAAAACTTTTCTTAACTTCATCACTAATTCTTCAACTTCTCGTGTAGGTAGAAGCATGAAACTTTGGTAAGTTGTTGGATGCCCAAAAACGACTAAATTGGCGAAAAAGAATTTTTAAAATCTAGCTGAAGTTGGGCCGGGGGCCCAAAAAGTTTTTTCATAATATGGGCTCTATAAAAATTGAAAATCACCAATTTTCCTATTTCCCATTTGGGTAAAAATATGAAACTTTGGAAATGTTTTGAGTACACGCTCTCGGCGAAAATTGGCCAACACAAATTTTAAAACTAACTCTCATGGGGGGCCGGGAGCCCAAATATAGTTTCTCTTATATTAAAAACCGACTCATCACTAATTCTCCACTTTTCGGTGTAGGTAGGAGCATGGAATTTTGGGAAGTTGTTTGAAACCCTCTCACGACGAAAACTGGCGAAAAAGAATTTTAAAAATCTCGCTCATGTGGGGCCGGGGACCCAAAATATTTTTGTTCCTAATATGGGCTTAATAAGAATGGAAAATCACAAATTTTCTTATTCATCGTGTAGGTAGAAACATGAAACTTTGGAAATTTTTTGAGTACATGTTTCCTACGATTATTTTGACAAAAAAAAAAAATCCCACTCATGGGGGCCGGGGCCCCAAAAAACTATTTTTCCTAATATGAGCTATATAAAAATTGAAAATCACTAATTCTCCTTTTTTCCTGTATAGGTAGATGATTGAAACTGTGGACAAAATTTTGAGTACACGCTCCCAACGTAATTTTGCAAAAAATAATGTAAAACTCCCTCTCATGGGTGGCCGGGGGCCCAAATATAGTTTTTCTTATATTAAAAATCGACTCATCACTGATTGTCCAAATTTTCCGAGTAGGTAGGAGCACGAAACTTTGGAAAATTGTTATGTAACCTCTCACAACGAAAGTTGGTGTAAACGATTTTTGAAATACACACTCATGGGGGCTGGGGTCCCAAAAACGTTTTTTTTTCTTATATGAGCTATATAAAAATTGAAAATCAATAATTCTCTTACTTACTGAATAGGTAAAGGCGTGCAACGTTGGGGGTAGTTAAATACACTTCCACGATGGTAGCAGGTGAAAACATATTTAAAATATCCCTTACTGGGGACCTGGGGCCCAAATATAGTTTTAAATTCACTCACTCATCAATCATCACTAATTCTCCAACTTCCGGTGTAGGCAGGAGCATGAAAATATGGGAAGTTGTTGAGAACCCTCTCAGGGCGAAAAGGAAATTTAAAATTCCAAATTATGTGGGGCCGGGGTCCCAAACACTCTTTCTCTTTATCTGTGAAAATTGAAAATCAATAATTGTCCTTTTTGCCGAGTATGTAGAACTTTAAACTTTAGGAAGTTATTGAGTACACTTCCTTGATGGTAACATGTGAATATATATTTAAATTATCCCTTACTGCATGTTGGAGGCCCCGACGTAGTTTTTCTATTAAATGGGCCTTTAAAAACGGAAAATTACTGCTTCTCCCATTTTCTATGTAGGTAAAAGTATAAAGGCTTCTGTAGTTGTTTAGTAACAGCACGCGATGGTAATAAGGAAAATAATTATATAAATTTTTAAAATTTCCTCTCATGGGTCGCCCGGGGCCCAAAAATTTTTTTCACCTAAAATGAGCTGTATAAAACTGAATCAATAGTAATTCTCCAAGTTTCCATCTAGGTAGAAACTTAGAAATTTTGGAAGTTGTTGAGTACCCCTCCCCCTGCGATGGTAAGAGGCAAAAAATATTAAATCACATCTCTCTAGGGGGATGATTGCCGAAATTTAGTTTTTTTCCCACCAATATGAGTTATATAAAAAAGACAGATATTTAAATCGCCAAGTTCTTGTGTACGTAGGAGCCTGAACGGTTGAAGTTAATATATTTATTATATCCATCTTGATTCAGATTAAAATCAATAGGTGTTTTGAATTGGTGTTACGCTGGTTCTCAATCCTAACTGAAATCCTAATTTCCGCAGCAACGCACGGGGAAATCGCTAGTTTATTTATATTTTCAAAGATTTGTTTCGCACATTTCCTGTCTTGCGTGGGGAGAGGAAATAATAAATAATAAACTCTAGCATTTTTAAAAGGCAATAGTGAGCACCTGAACTAACATGTAGCCTACTAGGCATATAGTCATATAGAGTATAGGGAATGAGTTAATTTTAAATTTGAATTTCTCACAGTACTGGTAGCTAATTTAATATAAGGGAATAAAGCAATAATTGCATAAAACTGGAAATAGTGGGACTGAATTCCAGTTTTAGGTATGCGTTTCCATAACGCTCGATAGCAAATTAAGTTATCCCCCCCCCCCCCACACACACGCCCTGGAGAAAATTGTGATTTAAATACTAATAATGAAATCGCCGTTTATATTATATTAGCAAAATAACCTCGCTTTGCAGCGGAGAATTAGGATTTTAGTTACGTGTTGAAAACCCGCATTATACCAATTCAAAACGTATTTAGCCTGTTAACATCGCGGAGTGTACAATAATTTCCAATAGCGTTATGCTCCTACCTAAAAGGGAAGTTGGAGATTTAATGATGAATCTATTTCAGAAAGCTTATAAAAGGAGAAAACCCTACATTTTGGCCCCCGGCCACCCATGAATGGAAATTTAGAAAATATTATCGCCAATTATCGTCGGGAGAGTGTGCTTAATAGCTTCCAAAAGTTGCATGTTCTACCTACACGGAAAATATGAGAATTAAGGATGAGTCGGTTTTTAATACAAGAAAAATCTACATTTGGGCCCCCGGACTCCAGTTAAGGATATTTTAAATATTTTTTCACCTGCTATCATCGCAGAAGTTTACTTAACAACCTCCACCATTTCATGCTTCTACCTGCTTGGAAATAGTATAATTAGTGATTTTCAATTTTTATAAAGCTCATATAAGGATGAAAATATGTTTTTGGGCCACCGGGCCCCATTTAGGGATAATTTAAGCAATTTGTTCACCTTTTACCATCGCGGGAGTGTACTTAACAACTTCCCAAAGATTCATTTTTCTACCAACGCGGGAGGTAGAAGAATTGGTGATTTTTTAGTTTTTATAACGCTCATTTTAGGAAAAAATTTACATCTGTACCTAGGTGTTTCTCTTTCGCCATGAGTGGGAAATTTCAACAAAAAAAATATTATTAAACAGTTATCGTCGTGAGAGTGTACACACTAAATTCCCAAAATTTCATGCTCCTGCATACACGGGAAGTTGTAGATTTAATGATGAGTCTGTTTAATATAGCTCATATAAGGGAAGAAAACTAAATTTGGGCCTCAGGCCCCAAGGGAGTGATATTTTTATATTACCATCGCGGGAGTGTGGTCAACAACTTCGCAAAGTTTCATGCTTTTAATTACATGGGAAATTTGAGAATTAGGGATGAGTCAGTTTTTATAAAAATCATAAGAGAAAAAAAAAGTTTTCCAACGCCCCGGCCCTTTATGATTGGGAAATTTAAAATTCAATTTGGCAATTATTGTTGCAAGAGTGTACCCAACAACTCTCCAATATTTCATGCTTCAACCTATCCGGAAAATTGGAGAGTTAGCGATTTTCAAGGTTAATGTAGCTCATTTAAGGAAAAAACTACATTTGGGCCCCCGGCCCCCCAATGAGTTGAGTTGAGCCTTCTCCTCCATGAGGGACAACCACCGATCATCGTCGGCGTTAGCGCTTCCCCCAAGGGCATAGGCCACCTACGAGAAACCTCCAAGCATCTCCAATTTCTCCAGGATCTTCCATTCATGGCCAATTCTCTTGATATCTGCCTCCAATTCTCGGTCCCAAGTGTTTCTTGGACGGCCTCTTTTCCACTTACCCTGTGGGTTCCATTTCAGGGCTTGCCTTGTTGTATTAGAAGCAGGTTTTCTTAGTCTATGACCAATCTACCTCCAACGCTTTTGAAGAATCTCTTCCTCAATGGGCTTCCGTTTTGTCCGCTGCCACAGTTCCTGGTTGCTGATTTTGTCCGGCCAGGGAATTCTGAGAAACCCCCTTAAGTAGGAATTTTAAAATTCTTTTTTGCCAATTATCTTCGAGAGTGTATGCTAATTCCATTCCAAAAGTTTCATGTTTTTACATACTCGGAAAATTGGAGTGTTAGTGATTAGTCGATTTTAAATATAAGAAAAAACTACATTCGGGTACCCGGTACCCCACGAGTGAGAGCTTTAAAATTCTTTTTCGCCAATCATCGTCGGGAGAGTGTGCTCAATAACTTCCAAAAGTTTCATGTTTTTACCTACACGGGAAATAGGAGAATTTGCGATTTTCAGTTTTCATATAGTTCATATAAGCAAAAAACTAAGGGATATTTTAAATATTTTTTTTACCTGCTACCATCGTTAAGTGTATTTAACCCCCCCCCCCCCCCCCCCCCCCAACGTTTCATGCGTCTACCTACTCGGGAAATTAGAGAATTAATGATTTTCAATTTTTATATAGCTAATATAAGAATTAAAAAACTTTTTGGGGCCCCGGTCCCCATGAGTGTGAATTTCAAAATTCTTTTACGACACTTTTCGTCGTGAGAGGTACCCAACAATTTCCCAAAATTTCATGCTTCTACCTACACGGGAAGTTGGATAATTAGTGTTGAGTCAGTCAGTCAGTGAGGGCTTTGGCTTTTATTAGTACAGATAGGCTCACCTGCCACCGGTGTATGTATGAATTGTATGGACATACTCATAATTTAAATGAGGATTATCAAAAACACTATATTAAAAAAGGGCCCACCAAAAAAACGGCCCCGACAATTGGGCTCCAACATAACCGACCTTATATTATAGTAAAAGAATATAATCAAATATTAAATACGTATATTTACTCACCGATTCAGGGTAAGTATATATATTACGTACGCAAAAAAGCCGTATTTTTCGTACCCCCTCCCCCTGTTGCCGACCGTACATTTTCGGGACCCCCCATGCGTACTTACAAATTCGCTAGCCCCCCCCCCCAACCGGTTGAAAAATTAATTTTAAGTCAGAGTCAAAAGATATTGGTTTTACTCTTTGGGGCAGTCCATAAATGACGTCCCACACCTAGGGCATTGTGTCACACATTTGTGACGATGTGTGAATAGGGTGCCCGGGTGTTTAAGAAATGCGACGTCACATCAAAATGAGCAACTTAAAAAAAAAAGTTCTCTTAAAATATTTGCTTGCTTGCAATTTATTTAATGACGTCAACGATGGCTTCACATGTGTTACGATATTAGAGCGCAGCCTTAAACTAAATACGTATTTAAATGACAATAATGTAATCTGCTAATGCAAATTTTCAATAAGAAAATACGCCTTTTAGGTATGTTGGGGGGGGGGGCAAAGATTTTTGACGTCACATTGGAGGGGGGGTTAAAGTTTTTGTGACGAAGTGTGACAAGGGGTGGGGGGGGTAAAATATGCAAGAATTGCTGACATCATTTATGGACACCGCTTTAATAAAAAAAAATTTAACATAGTGTTTTTCATGTTAAAATTGTTGAAGAAATACAATATTTTTATATAGCATTCATTTTTTTTCTTCAACACTGCACGAAGGGGCTGTCCATACATGACGTCACGCGCCTAGGGGTTGGGGCGGAGAAGGGTCACGCATTTGTGACGATGTAAGACGAGGGGGAGAGGTGGTGTTTAAGAAATCAAAATCACATCAAAGTACACTACTTTAAATAAAAGTTCCACTTGATTACTTACAATTTATTTAGTTACATTTTCAATGGTTTAACAGGTGTTACAATAATACATATTTCAATGACAAAAATGTAATTTGAAACGGGGTAATTTACAATAAGCTATTAGGGGGAGGGGGTATCAAAGCTTTGTAACATCATATTAGAGACGGGTGTCTAAATTTTGTAACTTGGGGGGAATGTGAGTCAAAATCGGTCCAAATCGCGTGACGTCATCCGGCATCCTTCCGTCTCGCGAGACGATGGTGCATCACCGTTGGGTTGGGTTGCATTTCCTCGAGTGACTGTGCAGTCCTATCCTTGAGTGACAGTCTTTGCCACAGTTTTTACACACGAGTTCTGTGCTTCCAAATGTTTTGGCCTTTCTCCTAGCTCTTCTGTCTGCAGCCTCCTCCATTCTTCGCTCCTCGGCTACTATCACGCCCTCTTTGACAACTGTGCGCCACGTAGATCGGTCTTCTGCCTTACACTCCCAGTCACTTGTATGTATTTTGGCTGCTTTCATGTCCCTTTGACAGACATCTTTAAATCGCAAGCGTGGGCGACCTGTTTTCCTCTTTCCTGAAGCAAGTTCACCATATAGGAGGTCCTTCGGGATGCGGCCGGGGCTCATTCTTTTGACATGTCCTAGCCACCTCAGGCGTCTTTCACTAAGAATTGAGAACATGCTTTGGGTATTGGCACGCGTTAGTACCTCACTATTAGGTACTTTTTCTTGCCATTTAATACCAAGGATGCGGCGCAAGCATCTCAAATGGAAGCTGTTAAGCTTACGCTCTTGTGATGTATAAGTGGTCCATGTCTCGCTCCCATATAGTAGTGTACTGATGACACAGGCTCGATAGACGCACAGTTTGGTTTTCTCCGTTAGCTTGGTGTTTTGCCAGACCCGCTTATTTAGTTTAGCCATTGTTGCGGCTGCCTTGCCAATTCTGCTGTTTATTTCTTCTTCAATGGACAGTGTATTGGAGACCTTGGATCCCAAGTAGGTGAAGCTGTCCACAACCTCCAAGTTTTCATTATCGATATTTATGGTAGGAGGAGGTCGAGTGTCTTGGGCCATGATGTTTGTCTTTTTCAAGCTGATTTGCAGACCAAATTCTTTGCAGGCATTGGAGAAGCTTGACACGAGTTGTTGCAAACCAGATTCTGTATGTGCTGTTAGTGCCGCATCATCCGCAAATAGTAGCTCTCGAATTAGGACATCCGTCGTTTTGGTCTTGGCTCGGAGGCGGGCAGTGTTGAAAAGTCCTCCATCAGCTCTGGTATGTAACCAGATTCCCTCACTGCTATCCTTGAATGCGTATCGAAGAAGTACAGAGAAGAATATTGCGAAGAGTGTTGGTGCGAGTACACAACCTTGTTTAACTCCGCTGCTGACAGGGAAGGCCTCTGACTTAGCTCCATCGAACTGTACTGTGCCAAGCATATTTTCATGGAACTGTCTGATGATGGCAAGTAGGTGAGGGGGACATCCAATTTTTGCCAGTATTTGGAATAGCCCGTTGCGACTGACTAAGTCGAAGGCTTTTGTAAGGTCCACAAATGCAATGTATAGTGGCATCTGCTGCTCTCTGCATTTTTCCTGGAGCTGTCGTATGGAGAACACCATGTCTATGGTAGACCGACCGGACCGGAAACCACACTGAGATTCTGGATAGACGCGGGATGCTAGGCTTTGTAAACGTTTTAGTATAACGCGGGCAAAGGTCTTTCCTACAATACTAAGGAGTGAAATGCCGCGATAATTATTGCAATCACTCCTATCACCTTTGTTTTTATATAGTGTCACTATATTTGCATCCTTTAGGTCTTGGGGGATGTAGCCCAGTTCCCAGCAGAGGGACAGAATCTCGTGCAATGGTTGGAGTAAAGCTGTCTTGCCACTCTTTAGAACCTCTGGTGGTATTCCATCATTCCCAGGCGCTTTTCCACAAGCTAGACTGTCAATTGCTTTGCTCAGCTCTTCCTGTGTGGGCACGACATCAAGTTCTTCCATGAGTCGCATATCTGGGATGTCATCTAGAGCGGTGCTGGAGACTGTGGTAACTGTTGAATACAATTCCAGATAATGCTCAACCCACCGTTTTAGCTGTGCTGCCTGGTCTTGAATAATTTCTCCATTTTTGGACTTTAGGGGAGCAGCTTTTGACGTCAAGGGGCCCGTTGCCTTTTTGATGTTTTCGTACATGACTTTTGCATTGCCCATGTCTGCAGCTGATTGTATACTGGAACAGAGCTTAAGCCAGTAGGTATTGACACATTTACGTGCAACCTTTTGGGCAAGAGACTTAGCTGTTTTTAAAGCATGCAAATTGTCAGGCGTAGGCTTTTCCTTGTAAGCCATAAGAGCTTTCCTTTTTGCTTCAGTGACGGGTTTCATCTCGTCACAATGTTCATCAAACCAGTCCGTGTTTTTGTGAGATTGTTTGCCAAAGGCTTGTATTGCGGATGTATAGATTGTGTCTCTCAGTTGCGTCCATTTGGAGTCAATGGTGACGCATGGGGACATCTTTGAGAGACTTTCCTTCACCTTGTCTTTGAACAGCTGCGCTATCTCAGGGTCTTTCATGCAGGAGGTATTGATGCGTGGACTTCCCTTTTTCATTGTGTGGTACGAGTTTTTCCTCATTATTCGTACTTTGCTGGCGACAAGGGAATGACGTCATAATGGACGGCCAAAAACCTTTTCAAATATAACAATATAAGCAGTAAAATCACCATCCCGTTATGTTTGTATAACGGCTGAAACACCGGTGGGCGAAAGAGAAACATCTACTAATTTTAATGCATACAAATTAAGCATTTACTTTAAATCATTAGGCCTACTTGTAATTTCTTTGTTTATAAAAAAAAAGTTATTTTAAAATAATACTTTTTAAAAATAACATCTGGGGTCAAAAGGGGATTTTTTAGGGGTAATGCAGACTCTTTTGGGACATATAACATCCACTACACTCCACTAGATATATTCAAATACGTCATGTGTACGTGTACGCTTGAAAACATATGCCCACTATTGAACCGGTTCCTTCCAGAAAATGCATTAAAATTTGTTAAATTTGTTATCTATGTAGATTTCTTATTTACGTACTATACGAAGACATCTAAATCCAACCTTCTTTCATTTATATTGAAAAAAGTGACAATAATCTTAATCAACATGACTTGACTGTATCAAGTATCCTTTCTGTTAAATTTAAAATTAATGCCTTAAAAACTGAGTTCAGAAGAAAGTTGTTTTGTGCTCCTCTCGAATTGCGATGTCGAGAATTTGATGCATTCAATAAAGTTAGTGAATACTTTTGACTAATTTTAAATGTACACATTTATTATTACAGTCGAAACCGCTTAAGTCGACGGCGTTGGGGTATGAAAAATGGCATCGACATAACCGATGATCGAATTAAAGCGAAAACCAATATGGCGGCAAAATATTAACATGCGCTTGAAATTTCTTTATGTACGTGTTGTGCGTTAATTAGTGATGGGACGATTAATCAGAATCGTTTCGGAATATCGGGACCCTATTTCTTCACTCTTTCTTAAGGTTGTTAAGACTAAGACCGTTCGTTTTTAAAGACCGTTTAAGTTTAAATATAACGCCGTTTTGCGGTGATTCCCAGATTGAGCGATACTGTGCCTTCGAAGCCACTTGCTTGATTTTCCTTACAAGCTACACAAATAAGTAACCCAAACATCCCCTCATTGTCCCCGAACCATTCTCTTCCTAATCATCTTCTTTGGGTCAATCCCCTCAGCTTACAATGGACTCAATTGACTCAGAATGGTCTATCGTGACCTATATATGACTCATGACAAAGCGAACTCTTCTCTATATAAACGTACACAAATAAATTAGGTACTTCTTTTGAACTTTCAACTTTGACATATTTTAATTAATTCTAACCAATAGTTAAATGGCTTTTGCACACGGCCACTTCTTATAAATGAAACAATGAGAACAAAGCAGTAGCTAACATTTTCAAAAGCTGGCGATTGGTCATGGGATCGAGATAACCAATGTTAAGTGGCAAATTTGAGCCTTTTTTGTGCTCGTGTTATGAGGTTTCGGCGACTTTAAAATATCGAATTAAACGACGAGAAAATGCTAAGACAAAGAGAGAATTTGGCGGTTCCAATAAAAAACGTCGACATAATAGGGTGGTCGAGCTAACCGAGCTCGAGGTAAATGGGTTCGACAGTATATTTAGAATGGCCAGAGGCGTTTGACCAAAAACCAATCGAAAAACTATAGCAAACGTAAAACTTTTATCATTGTATCAAATAGATTCCCCTCCCCCCACCCACCCCCAAATGGATATTCAGTGTCGTTTTGACTTAAAATATCAACATATAATCCTATTCAGATCTTTTTAGACACTTGTCCTGTTTGTAAAACTCACCAGTAGCAGTTTCGTGGAGGGGGGGATAACCGCCCCCCCCCCCAAAAAAAAAAGTTCGCAGACTCCTGCCGCGAGTGAACCAAACGAAACTGCGGTTACATCACAAAAGCTTTGATGTCAACATCAAACGACGCAGGGTTACAATTTCGTATGTTCTCTTGTGGATTCTCAAACTTAAGAATTATAATTATATTTAATTTTCGTGTCTTGTTAACTTACGCCAACCGGCGTCTGATGGTCTATCGACCGTTACTTTGAGAAGCATTGAATATTTTTTTTAAAAAAGTCTATAAATAAATTTTAAGTGACCAAATATTTCAGTGGAAGTTTTATTTAAAGTTACCCTTTCGATGTGACGTCACATTTCGTCAACCCCCTCCCTCCCCCACGTCACGCATCGTCACAAAAGTGTGACCCCCTCTCCCCTAGGTGCGTGACGTCATTTATGGACGGCCCCTTATTAAAAATCAGTTTTTATGCTAGACCTACACACAAAAAAAAAAAAAAAAAAAAAAAAAAAAGCAACAACAACAACAAAACATATGAGAATGGAAAGGGCACGAGTTTGTTAAATTGTTTCAGCAAGACGCATCAACACCTGTGGGTGGGTGGTATCAGTTATTACATCAATAAACATTTACAAACCACACCTTTAACTTTTAAAATTTAATCCCAGCCCAAATTATTTTAAACCCTTTGTTTAGTCCAGATTAAAAAAAAATTAACAAAAATTAATAAATTAAAAACCACTCTCATTTACTTTTTGTATTTTAGAAATATCTTTGAACGAATAAAATATGGTTTTAAGAATTAGGTACTTAAAGCCAATTTTAACATGGTCTCAATAGAAGTGGAGGGAGAAATAAAGGGAGAGGGTAGATTTAAAAAGAAACAAAACATAATAAAGGCTCGTCTCAACTGGTAACTAAATAATGTTAAAGTATCTTAAAGACTCGTTAACTTCCTGTCATTGATTCATTCAAAGAACCAAAATCTTATTTGTGTTTTATGATTTTTGTTTCATGTTCAGTTGGGGGGGGGGGGGGTTAAAAATACATTGTAGTCTGTCAGAACTTTATTTGATTTCCTTTTGATATAGATACTTCATACTTCTCAAGCATTTTCGTGGAAAAAGTACTTCACATGAAATATTTCAAGCCGGCCCTGGATAAGATGGCAACTTCATCGACGATTGTATAAGCAGCAAATGACTTATGCACGAAGAACGATTTCTTTTTAAGTATCAGCCTTTCGACAAGTTCAGAAGAACTTCAAGAACCTAGGGAGAACGTACTAAAATATTCTCCGACACTTGATTAGTCTACTTATATCTTGATTACGTCACAAATAACCGAGTTCATTCATAGGGTGAAATCGCACTTTCTGATAACAGAGGAAATGATGTCCTTCTCCAATATGCACGGAACAATTGGAAAAGATATTCATGGCAGTGTACATTAAAATTTTAATATATTTTTAATTTTTTAAATATTTTTTTTTACAGACTATTATCTTCAGTTAAATCAGTTTCGACGTGATAAAATGATAACGTAAAAAAGGAAACATTGCTTGAGTGAGGAAATGACTCGTGTGGCAGATCACAGCTCATTGGAAGAGTTAAAAATTTTGACCGCTCTGTAAATACGGCATATATTGCATCAGGAAACAGTCTTTGGTAAAGCCTTAGATAACACTTTTGTACTGAAATCAGTCGTTTCTGTTGTGAAATTTATTCGGGGGACATTCACTTAATCATCGTCAGTTGCACAAATCTCACTAACATTGATTTTTGCTTACTTGGGTTGTGACTGTGAGATGTAGGTCTGATGTAACCATCTTTTTTGTTAAGTTCGCCTTCTTTGATAATTTTTTTTGCAATAAAAAATATTTTGTTTATCATTATTGTTTTATTGTCATCCACTGACCGACGATTAACACGGAAAGGTAAACTTAAACTTATTTGTTTTTTTTTGGGGTCTTGAATGGGGGTGGTAGTCAGAGGCGTCACTAGGGTTGGTGTCACCCGGGGCGGTAGCTCATGGTGTCACCCGGGGCGGTAGCTCATGGTGTCACCCCCTAATGATTTAATCCATAGAACTCCTCCGTGTTTTCCAGTGCCAAATAACGGGAATATAGAGAATTTTATGGTCTGGTGTCACCCCCCTGATGGTGTCACCCGGGGCGGCCCGCCCCCTCCGCACCCCCCTAGCGACGCCACTGGTGGTAGTACCGTGGTAGTGGGGGTTAACCGACAAAACGACCGCGTCAAATGGGGCCCTATCAAAACGGCCCTGGTCACAACCGCCAAAACAGCCAAAGAATGTTGGTATTGTGGGGGGGGGGGGGG
>MUZC01000067.1:785977-799534 GCA_002072015.1 Radix auricularia
CATACTTCCTTTTTGAAAATGAGCATTTGTGAAATAACTTTATTGTCACTTAAGTTTGTTTTTAATGTGAAGTTGAACTCTATTAAATCGATACATGTGTAAATCTATGTAAGTCATCATTAAATAAATTGTAAGCATTCAAGTTTTTAAGTGGAACTTTCATTTTAAGTTTTACGTTTTGATGTGATGTCACATTTCTAAAACACACACCCCCTTCGTCATAAATGTATGATCGCCTCCTTCCCTAGGTGCAAAACATCATTTATGGGTGGCCTCTTACACGTCTTAGACTGTTAGTAACTAATTTATTGACTTTAAAAAAATGACAAATTTGGGTGTATTATTTTTTTTTAAAATTTGGACATGGCACACGTAATGAACACGCAAAACACAATCGAATGGAGAGAGGAGAGGGGGTAGAAAAACAACTTCAATTGGAAATGTCTGCGTATTTAACAGTAACTTTAATGTCAAAGCAGGGATGTTTTTATTAACAAAACCAAACACGGCCTCATTTATCTCTATGGAGTCCTCCCCACGGCCGACGACTTACCCATTTGAAATTGTTAGTAACTAATTAATTTATTACCCTTAAATACTGACAACCTTGTCCATCAGTTTTTCTAGGTCAACACGTGTTATTAAACACAAGAAACACAAGGGAATGCAAGGGGTGTGGGTTATATGAATGAAGGGAGGAGAGGGGGGTAGATAAACATTAACTAGTATCAATCGGCATATTTCAAAGCGAAGTTACTGTCAAAGAAGGGATTTTTTTTTTACTAACAAACAGTCGCTTTTATCTCTAACATCTTTATTTTTGGCAGAGGACTTTAGTTTTTCTTATATGATTCTTTTAAAGCGCCAAAACCTTTTTTTGTTTGCGATTTCTGTTTCACGTTGAGAGAAAAAAGATGCATCAAAATACATTTCCCGTTGACAGATATTTCTCCTTAGATGTAATTCACAGCAATTATTTTAAACAATTTCATTTGATAAATTATTTCTCAAAACACAATGTTTAAAAAAACAAATGCCGAATGGGAGCAGAAGTTTGGCCTCCGTTAATATAGACATTGAAGTTACATTTTCACGTGAGGCACGTCATCGCGTGTTGTTTGTTTTCACTAGTTTTTTTTTTACTACGTTAGGTTTTTTGGGTTTTTTTTTTTTGGGGGGGGGGGGGNAGTTTCGGCCTTGACCGTTGTTGACATCAAACGCCACTGTGTTAGCGTACAGTCACAGTCGCTCGACAGCTAATCAGCTGGATCTTGGTATTGCTTTTGCTCACCGTGACAAAG
This sequence comes from Radix auricularia, assembly GCA_002072015.1. Lineage (NCBI taxonomy): Eukaryota > Metazoa > Mollusca > Gastropoda > Lymnaeidae > Radix > Radix auricularia. The sequence goes on from MUZC01000067.1 coordinate 787,279, forward strand.
CGAGAGGGAGAGGCGCGTTACAGCGTGTTGTTTTTTTCACTAGTTTTTTTTACTACGTTAGGTTTTTTTGTGTTTTTTTTGGGTTACACGGTCCTACGGTAGGCGGTTAACCGTTAGCAAGCTTAATTCTGAAATTATTATGGGAGAGGGGGTGAGTTGAGTCTCTATTGTATTAGTACCATGTATTTTTTTTATTACTAAGGTGCATGCGCTCATCGCATACGCATCAGTCTACAGCTGAATCCCGCTAGTGCTATTAGTTGTGAACTTCAGTGAAGCCAGGCTATAACGCGTCAGTCATGAACGCACGCTTACAGCTAGGAGACTGAAAGCTTAAATGCCAACCTACTTGTCAGCTGGACCGTTTTATCGCGTTTACTCACCGCGACAAAGCGAGAGGGAGAGGCGAGCCGCGTTACCGCTTGTCTTGTTTTTTTCACTAGTTTTTTTCCCTGCGTTAACGCTAGTTTTTGTTAGTTTGTTGTTGTTTTCTTTTGGGTTTCACGGTCCTACGGTCCCGAATAAAGATGACCGGTCCTGGTCTGAGGACCGGTTAACCGAAAGACCGGTTAACCGTTAACAACCCTAATACTTTTCCTATTTTCCACAGGGAAGAATAGAGCAGAACCAAGAAAAAGCTAAAAAGGGAACAAAGCTAGAGAAAGAACAAGAAGTATGTCACATTAATTTTTAAAGTCATCTACAGACTCTATGGTAGTTCAGGTCAAGAATAAATTTGTATAATTAACTCTTAAAGTCGCAGAAGTGTTTGTAATAAACTTCCGCCTCAGTCCCGTAAGGATTTCCTGTATTACGCTCAACCGGTTATGAAATTAAAAAAATTGCGTAAAATCCATTTATAATATTATTGTCATACTGACTTCATTTTTTAGGGTAAGAATGGTTATTTTAAGCATCCAAAAGACCGTACTGAGTTTAAAACAATATTTACCTGTAGTTTAGTACTATTATTTTAATAATAAAGTATAGGAAAACGTATCTTCGAAAAAAAAAACTGTTAAAACTACCTAAAAACATCGCGAATCGAGCAATAACACTAGCGCGGGCAATGGCGCCATCGCCGGAAGTCGAATACATCATTTTTCAAGCATTGAAGAGTTTATACTTTCCGAGATCTCATTACTAACGAGATTGGTATCTAGGGACGCTTTACGGATAGCGGGAAGAGACGCTGTACGACACTTTGCGACTTTTAAGAGTTAATAGGTAGATAAATATATTTACAGTAATTGTTTTTAAAAAAATAGAAACAAAAGTTACTTATTATGTTTTGATGTTTTCATAATTTATAATCTTAACTAGGTTTCTTTGAATCAATATGAGCAAGTTTCGCATGACCTGGAATTTGCAAGAGAGCTTCACAAGCAGTTTGTTCAAATTTACACTGAGGTAATTTTTCAAAATGTTAATCTGTACTGTAATTATTAATTGCTACTTGTAATGTTGTGTTTGAAGGATTAAAATATTTTTGTTTTTTTTAAATAGCATGAGAAAATGTCCAAAAAGCAAGCTAAGAGGGAAAAAGCAGAACGTCAGGCCATTGAGATCAAAAGGATTAGTGAAATTCTCCAACTTCAGTCCTTGCTTGACTTGTTGGGTGGGGATAAGGTGAGGGAGGACTTCAAGACTGGCAAGCATGGGGCTGTGGTAAGTTTTAAAAAAAATGTTCAGGAAATGTAGTATTGTACTAATAACATTAATTTTGTAAGATATTTTTTTAAAAATGATATGCCTTGCTTGTTTTTTCTAGCATGTACAAATAATAAAATATTTTTCAGGTTTTAACTGAAGATAACCTCAATCAGCTTGATGAGCTTTACCAAGCCATTTCTCCTTCCCGTGATGACAGTGGTGATGATTATCCTCAAAAGCTTACAACGGCTGCTGAACATCTGGTGAACATTTTGGAAGGCAAAGACCGACAAGTGGTTGGGACCACATACAAGGAGATCAAAGAGTTGATCACTTTAATTAATGGGTGTGGCTATTTTGAGAGGGCTAAAAAGTCTGTAACAGATGAAGGTTAGCACTTATATTTTTAATGTAGATAACTTCAAGAGTGTACAAGCTTGAAAGAAAAAATTGAAAGAAACATGAATTTTTTAAGTGATATTCTTGTTTCAACATTCTGAAAATTTTATGATTCCTTGAAGATATAAGTAAATTTCACCATCCCACTTGCAGAGAATCTCCCATAACCTAATAATTATATTTTAGATTTGTGGGACCTGAGATTGAACCCATTCAATACGTTTCACTGTAAGTTGCGTTGGCGGGATATCAGCCGAGTACATTAAGCCACTCTCTGCGTCACCTTGTGTAGGTTTCACGGGTGGGTTATTAGTGTAGCTTGTAAGAAACATCACGCATAAACAAGGGAAAGGTTTATTAAAAAGTGTGTCAGTGTACCCCACATTTTTAGAACTCTTGATAGAACAAATATTTTTAGAACCCCTGTTACAACACACGCTGTAAGATGCCTGACCGTTATTGCTCACTGTTCATCTTTTGGTCACTGGGACGTCCATTTCCAATTAAACCATTGATCACTTCTGTAAGACGCATGGCCAGGCTCGTTCCCGTCACGCATGAGTATTGGTTCCATGAAGTTGTTAAGCTAGGGTGACCAATCAGCGTGGGATGTCAGACTGAGAAGGTATAACATTACACTTGTTAAGAAATAATGTCAGAGGTCAGGAGGGCGTGAGTGATCATTGTATAAATATGGATTGTAAAATCAAGTTAAGTCATTAACACCACACTGCTACAATAGAGTCGCGGTACAACCCAAGGGGGAAAAAACAAGTATACTAGAGTGCTTAGTTTTACCACCGATCTGCTACATAGAGAAATATCGCTACAAGTACAAGTTCTACAAGAAAAATGTCAAGACGCCGTACATCTGATATCTTGGACATCATTGAGAAGGTTTTAAACAATTTAACGGCACAAGTACTCTAAGCTGTCACCTACAAACAGCACATACCAATGTAATGTCGGCGCCAAGCACATTAACCATTAAGAAACCTATAGCTACATTAACACAGTCAACGCTACATTTTAACACCCAGAAATTTACTGCTACAAGGCAAGAAAGGGCGACTGAACTGCTGACTAAATTTATGATTTCAAACATGCTGTCAATATCATTAGTCGACAACACAGCATTAGCTGATTTTGCACATTTCTTGGAGCCAGATTACAAAATTTCATCTGGACTGTATGAAAGCAGAAAAAGTGAATATCATTAAATCAGAAATGCAGAAGGTTTCTTCTGTTGCAATTACAACTAAGATTAGGGCGAGCGCGGCAAACGAGCCATTTATCAGCCTTATAGCGTCCTATATAATGAGTGACTGGCAGCTGATCACAAGAACACTCAGTAACCAGCCCATCGAAGAGCGTCACACACAAGCTAATATAGCTGCCAAATTAATTGAAATGATCTAGATCTGGGCTATTGAAGATAAGACACTTGCAGTGGTTCATGACAGAGCAGTATACATGAAAGAGACCGGCTACAGCAACAGTTGGTTTGACGTAAGCTGTGCAAACCACAAGCTTCATCTGGCTGTGACCGGCAGCTAAAGCTGGTCAATATGTACGAAACAGATTGAATAGCATCTACAATATGTTTGTGCGCCTGGTGAAACTAAGGTGGCCTGTCTGACAGCTCATTTTTGAAGGCTGCAGTTGCAAAGGCGCTTGACATGCGCGACAAACACTGGCACCTTATGGAGGATCTGCTGCCAGTCCTGCAACCTCTGCAGATTGTGACATCTCTTCTGTCCACAGAAAAAATGCCAACATCTTCAACTGTACCTACCCACTTATCCAAAAATTATTAACTGTAGACCTGGTTGTGAAGTCGACAGATTCATTGGCTATCAAAAGCTTTAAAAATGATCTGCACACAACTCTGACTGATGGCTTTCAGCTCAACGACCCAGCGACTCCTATGAGTCTGTTCGTCGTTGCATCAGTTCTGGACCCTGCGACAAAAACCCTGAGTATGTTTGACGAGCAGTTCAGGAAAGCAGCATAAGACAATGTGCGAAAATTGTTTAACTGCTCAGTTAATACAAGCCAACAGCAAGATGCTGAGCTGCCGCTGACACCAACTTCTGTGGTTACGTTCCCAACAGGAGAAAAGGACAGCTGCTCCGTTATGCTAACTTCCTCGGTCTGTCTGTAACTCCGTCTGTGCCTGATATTTCCCAGTTGGATAGATATTTAGCCACTCCTGCTAGCAGAGACGTTGATGCACTTGTGTGGTGAGCTGAAAATTGTAAGCAATATGCATCTGTTGCATCTATAGGTCTGCAATACCAGCTACTTCAGTGACGTCTGAGAGTCATTTCAGTGCTGCAGGTCGCCTAATTACAAAACTCCGCACCCAACTTGATCCTGTTGACACCTTCATGTTTTTATATAAGAATGTTTACAGTGAGATTGGTGTTTGAAAACAAAAGTAAATAAAGAAAATTCTCTTAACTGTTAATTTGTTTTTATATTTGTCAATTGTCTTGAACGAAATGAATAACTATAAAAAAATCATAGTTCATTTGGCCTATCGCCCACTTCTCAGGATAAAAAAAACGATGCTTTGCACCCCCCCCCTTTTTTTTTTTTGCACGCGGGAATCCTTTTAGTCCATAAATATCTTTATTCTAATTATATCTGTATTAAACAAAGGTGTTTTAAATCAGAGGTCTTGAAATTATAAAATATGTGTAAACAGAATTACAGACAATTCCTGACTGAACAACATGAATGATTTTTGCAGTGCGCAGCAGTGGGCGTTTACTCACACATACCCATGATGTTTAGTGCGCTGGAGTTCCTACCAACACACTAGGTTCTTAAAACTGAATGTGTCAGGCATTAACTATTATTACTTATTACACTAACATATGAATAAGATAGAAATGATTTTTTAAACAATTCTTTTTCACCCCCCCCCCCCCCCCCCCCNCCCCCCCACCAAGTTCTCTCAATCTGGGAATCACTTCTATAAATGACGCTCACTCAGAAACAGTGTAATAAACAGCATGCCCCATTTTTAATTAAAAAAAAAAAGTTAATGTTGACTGGCAGCGCACAAGAGAAGAAAACACATGTAACTCACCCACGCGGCGTGGCGGGCTAAGGTAGCTGAATTCTTTATGTACTAGTTACTGGGGAAGGTGGGGCGGGAACGGTTGACCGGTCTTATTTTTTAAAAGTTAACTGGTCCTCAAAAACGAGCGGTCTTAACCTTAATTAGTAATGTGCTTAAGTAGTTTTTGTTATGAACTGTTGGAGACCCTGCACAAAACTTTGAATTTAATAAGTCACTGACTTAGTCATGTAGGCTAAGACTTAGGCTGCTACTACACTACTAGTACTATATGGCTATAAATTATGATACTGATACTATGGTCATGGACTTTACCCACTGCCACTGTAGATTGATTAAATTAGTTTTAAAATCATTAATCTTTTTCAAATAAATTTTAAGATTATTTATAAGCAATTATATTAGTAATAAAACTAGACGATATCATTAGTGGGAGAAGTACATAGTGACCATACATACTTACACTTCCATGGTCCATAGGATAGCTATCTAAATCTAGTAGGGGTTGCCAACAGTTAAAACAAAAATAATAAAGAATATTATTATTATATATTTTTTTAGTGTTCAGGTAAAAATCAATTACCAAATAGTCCAATAGAAAATTATTGTCAGCCAGCCGAACATACTCCACACAGTTAATAATAGGGGCTATAATATAGGTAGTTTCAAAATTTATTTAAGTTACAACTGGTGGACTGGTGTTCAGTTGAATATTTTTATGTACCTTTTTTTTCTAAAGGCTAAAAACTAAAATGCACGTGTGAATATATCATCATTATACTATTTCTATATTTTTTAATAAACAACTAGTCCTAGTGTTGTTATTATTGTGGCTAGAACTAATGAAATCAATTTAACACTCTCATAGTTACATATCAATTAGACCGGATAAGATTAAGCACAACTATTTATTTTAATTTTTAAAAATAAAAATAAGCTATGTTAGCTACATATATACTCAATTTGAATGAGGTAATAATTCGGAAATATTGTTTTGTTTTTGAAAAGAAATCGCTGTATAGCCAGGTGTATTGGGGCATATTTCCGTATAACGCCTCCCTTAATTATTAGAGTATAACTATTTTATTGTTGAATTAAAAAAAAAATTTGAATGTGTCATGGGAAAAAATTCATAACTTGATAATTTCTGGAGCTACTGCAATGAAATTTTCCAGTTGTTTTAGATATATAATAAGACTTATTTGCTAGAAATATGAACTTGATTGGATAATTTTTACCTGATTTATGAGCTGGTGAGTAAAGAAAAAATGTTATTCCCCCTTTTTTACATAAACATGCAATAATATCCCTAAAGGTTTTTTTCAGGTAATTTTGTCTCACTTTTTAATAGTAAAAACATAATCCTTTTTCAATAACCTCGATATTGATATGCAACATGATATAGTTTTGAAAAATAGCAAAGCAGAGTTTTTCTTTTTTAAATCATATGGTGGAATGGATTTTTTAACCCAAAATTGTACTGCGTACCCTTAAAATTGGGACGTATTGAATGGGTTTTAAAGAGGCATTGTTGCTTTAAATGCCTTTCTGGCACATTTCTAAGCATTAGCAATATTCATCAATCTGCACTTGAAACTACCTGTTGGAATGCAAATGTTGCATCATATAAAATAACAAAAAATAGTATTGAACTGACAATTAATGAAAATGGGGAAGTCACTATTTGAATCTAATTGAATGAATTAGGATACTTAAATGGTTATATATACCTTCACAGCATAGTAAATAGTTGACTTGAAAGTATGACGCATGCTTCAAAACGCACACAACAGTACAGCATACATTTCTCACTGTATACTTCAATTTTATGATTGTACATTAAAAAAAGTTTTTAGTTTTAAAAATGATAAAATCATCTCATTTTAACAGTTGTTGTTGAGCCAAATGAGGAGAGTGAAGAGTTTCAAGACACCAATGAGGAACCTTCCCTTGACAATGAATTACCAACCAATAATGGTCTTGACCTTGTTACTGATCAATCACAACAGCAGCCCATTGATTTAACTATTGGAAATAGTGATACTGTTCAGCCCCAAAGGGATTTACCAACACAGGTACTTTTCTTTTGTGTAGAAATATAAATCCTTTAAGAAAGCAACATATATATATATATATCTCTAATTATAATGTCGTGATTGTTTTTAGAAGTTTTATATAATTTATTTTGTCTTTTTAATTATTAATTAAGAGAAAATAATAAATTAATCTTTATTTTGAACAAAATTTTAGCAAATGTGTGCTAATTGAAAACTTATGTTTAGACTTCCACAATAAAGATGATCAATCGATAATAGGTTATGCTTTCACTATCCATTGTTTCAAAGTAATTGAATTGGTAAAATGATGCATCCTGGAATACTTCTTTTTTTCAACCTGGGTCATGGCAAAAGTAGGCTGAGTAATGAATATTGCAGATATATGAAATTTTAAATATTGACCAATAAGAACACATGTTGAAGCTGAAGGAGATTGCGAGCTAGCACAACAAATAATTCATTCAAGGGTTATAAGGGAAATTGTAATGGGTGATTCCATTAAACAGGAGAGGCTAAGCTTTCCATCTATATCAAATATGTCTTGGTAGCTTTATAATTATGTTACGGCAAAGAGCGTCTAGGGTCTATTTTGCACAAAATTTGGCATCCAAGTCAAAATTTGATCTATGATACTTTCAAATACATTTTTTAAACATTTCAAAATATATTTGAATGAAAATGGTTAATGTGGAAGTCGTGGAAGTTAAGATAAATGGATAGTCAAGTAGAATTAACCAAAATCTCATCACATGATAAACATTAGAAAAGTATTTGTATTTTCACCCATGGGTCACCTTAAATCTTAAAGTCCTGTAAGGTTTTCTGTAAACTTATGCCTCAGTCCTGAAAGGATTTCATGTACATTCATTGCAATGAATTGGGTTGTGAATTTTAAAAAAATCACTGAAAATGTATTTATTGCCATACTGACCATATCTTTTGGGTTAAGCTTACAGAATGGTTACTTTACATTTTCAAAAGATCATCTTGAGTTTAGTACTAATTTTAGTTAGTTTTTAGCAGCTTAGTATTACTTTATTTGACAAAAGTTATAGCAAAATCTTATTTTAAAAATATCACATGACTTCAGGAAATGAGCAAACACACAGGAGGAAAGCAAGCATTGACTTTTTCGGAAGTCGACTAAATCTTCTCTTACGCACTGGAGATTTTTTACTTTCTGTGATTTTATTACTAACAAGCGTTATCGAGGTGTGCTCTACCTTAGTTAGGATTCAAGACAAGGGCACATTACTGCCCTTTAGGACAAAGAGATAAATGATAAAAAATATGTTTGCTTACTTTAAAGGAAGTTTGCCTCATACCTGGTGCATTTAAATTCATTTGAATTTTATGAAATTGTATATTCATTTCCCTTTGTTATGGAGAGATTATGTTTTCTCATAAAGCTATTCTTTTTGCCCAAAATTAAACCTTAATCTTATAGGCAATTAATTGTTTTTTACTGTTTCACAGTATTTAATTCCATTTACAGACTGGGGTGCTTTATTCTTACCAGGCCTTGACCTGTGAAGCAAGGTTTGGACTGAATAGAGTAATTTTCAAAAAGCAAGTTTTAAAATTAATCTCTTGTTCTCATTTCAGCCATTAAACACACTTGAACAAGATGCATTCTTTGCACCAAGCAGCACATCTTACCAAGCTAACACAGAATCCCAATTTTCTCAGCCTAGCCTTACGGCAGTTCCAAGGGTTCCCGATTACCAGTCTTTCACCAATAATCGACCGTTCCAGTTCATTCAGGCGTCTTATGTAATGCCAGATTCATCAGGTACCATTTTCTTTTATTGATCAGTCACTCTGCCACTTATTAGAACACAACTTATTTTGTCATTTCTATTTTCTATCTGAAATATGAATTTTTGAAAAAAAATTAGTGAATATCTGACTATGGTTTTGTCAGCTAATTTTTCAGATTATTTGTCAATGAGATTTCTTATAAATAGAGGCGCATAATTTTAACCAAGTTATCATTTTTTTTACATGTTCATATTTTTTAGTGCATTGATTCAATTTTATATCTCCTCTAGCTGAATACATAATACCTATATTTTAACACTTTCAGCCCCTATCGTATATGTCTATTTTAGGTCTTTATTTAGCACATAACTTATTCAAGCTTTTTAATGTTTATTGAGATGGATCTCCAGCTTTCAATATGATATTTTTCCTCTGTTAGTTTCGGTAGTGGTTGATCCAGCAGTGATTGCTGCCCAGCCAGCCGGTGCCTCTGGACTGCAGTTCATGTCCCAAGGATTTGATGCAGTTCCCGTTGTTCAGGCACTTCCACAACAGAAGCAGCAGGATTTGTCTCACAGCACTGTTAATATGCAGCATCAGCAGCAAACTCCAGTTGATTACAACTCTCCTAATTACGCTCAGTCTGGTTTGCAGCAGGTAAAGGCAAACAATAAATTCTTAGATAAGCATTATTCTGAGGTATCTTTGGCATGTATTTAATTGCATTGATTGAAATTTTGATTGATCTGCCCATATCATGGTGCATAGGAGACAGACAGCCTATTATTATTTTCCCCTTTTTTATCTTCTTTTAAATTGTAAAAGATCATGAGTTTTGATTTTTCCAGCCGGACAGTTTGTACACTGCACAAGTTGTAGATGAAACAAATCAATTATCATCTCATCCAGGCATTATGAGTCACATAGGGGAAGATAATGTTGGTCCTTATGAGATTCCCCCAACCATTCCTATGCCACCATCACAGTCACAGGTAAGAATAGTAATAACCTTTCACTGATAACTTCATTGATTTCTCTGTGTAAGGAAACAAAAATGCCTGGATTAAAAATGTGAAAGGGCTTTTTTTTTGTTAATAATTTTATTGTATCGCTTTTACAAATTAAAGATGTGCTTGAAATCCTGCAGTAACCTAAAATTGTAAATGTTTTCTGTTTTTGTTAATAATTTATATTGTCAAAGTGTATTTTTAGAACTATTAATTTTTTATAGCAAATAAAGATTCTTGATATTTCTAGATATGCATTGTTGTCTATATTTTTGGGTTTTGAAGTTTGTTACTTTTGTTAAGATGCATTTATTTGAAAAAAGAATTATAACTATCTTGAGGGCATTTTGAGATTTTTAACTGCCACAATTTGATGAAAAGTGTGTAATAGACTGTGACAGTGAAAATTGCTCTGAAAGTTTGGCCATTGTACCACCTGTACTTACAAATTTTAAGTGGTTGATTTTTGTACTCAGCTACTTCCCCAACTATTAGCTTGTATTTCAAAAAGGGATATATGGTTCGCAGGATCAAAGTCAACTTGACCAGCAGCAACAGCAGCAGGAGAAAAAGTTCCAGATGAATGCCAGTGCACCAGTATTTCAGTCCATGTATGCTCAGGTATGAGAGCTCAAACTGTCAAATCACAGAAATTTCCTGGTGTAACTATATTTTCTTTAAAACTCCACTTTTTCTATGTACCATTAGGAATGGTTTGAAGTGTCATGATATTTTTTCAATAAATACGTGTTTTTTGTGTTGTAATAATAACTATTTTTTAAAGAATTATCAGTTTTGTCCATGATGTTCCCTACATTTAAAAAAAATCCAGGCATTGGTGTTTTTGTGAGCACTGAGTAAATCCCAGCCAAAGCTAGATACTTATTTAAATGCATTAGTCATGTAAAGAATCTTTGTCACACAGATGAATTTTTCATTTATATTTTATTTCATTTTTGGTCACTGTTAACTCAAATGTTATTTCTAGACATTTTGAAATTAGTTGTTAATTTTTTGCACTGTTGTTAAAGAATAAAGAGATTCTGCAGTATCAGTGAGAAGCTCATTTTATGCAAAATAAAATTGAATGACTGATGAAAAATCTAATTTTGTTCAGGGCCAACCTGTTCCAGTCTCAGCACCCACACCATCTTCTGTTGTAGCAGACCAACAGGCTCCTACTCCAGCTACTGAATTCACCAACACATCAGCTCCAAGTGGAGATTATGGTCAGCAGGGAACAGAATTTCAGCAAAACTTTCAAGGTACATATTAGAGACCAACTTTACAAGATCTTTGAAGTTTTTAAGAATTATTATCCCCAGGATTATTCAAATGTCTTATTTTCACTGAAGCATGGGATCGTCAATTTTTAAAGATGTAATTAAACAACCCGTAAAAACAAAGTTTTTGGTTATAAATTATTTGAAGTATAAAGTACAGTCGAACCCACTTAACTCGAGCTCGGTTAGCTCGACCACCCTATTATGTCGACGTTTTTTATTGGAACCGCCAAATTCTCTCTTTGTCTTAGCATTTTCTCGTCGTTTAATTCGATTTTTTTAAGTCGCCGAAACCTCATAACACGAGCACAAAAAAGGGTCAAATTTGCCACTTAACATTGGTTATCTCGATCCCCATGACCAATCGCCAGCTTTTGAAAATGTTAGCTATGATTTTTTTATACCCAAGGGAAGTTTCTGCCTCACCAGGGTCTGCTGGTGACGTCACAGCCCACTTGCGTTTTGCTCTCAGCGCTGTGTTGCTTCTGGTTCTTTGGCAATCACCGGCTTTTGAAATTCAAGCAAGTGGCTTCGAAGGCACAGTATCGCTCAATCTGGGAATCACCGCAAAACGGCGTTATATTTAAACTTAAACGGTCTTTAAAAACGAACGCTAGTGATGGGACGATACCAAAATCATAGGCTGCTTACTGTAAACAAGGCTCCCCAGATTTTAAAATATATAATATAACAGACTACAGACAGTTTACCCACCCCCACTCTCAATCTCCCACACCATTGTTGTTGGTTAGTCCTATTAGCATCAAGTTACCGAAGGAATTCTAAGTCCATTGTAAACTGAGGGGATCGTATGGAATAATAAAATGTACCGTGTGCAGACTTGTTGTCATTGGCAACCATTCATCCTTCAACCTCATTTTGACTATTACATGTACTGTACTACTGCTTTGTTCTCATTGTTTCATTCATAAGAAGTGGCCGTGTGCAAAAGCCATTTAACTATTGGTTAGAATTAATTAAAATATGTCAAAGTTGAAGGTTCAAAAG
>MUZC01000067.1:800643-848641 GCA_002072015.1 Radix auricularia
GCCGCTTAGTGAAGTACATGTACCTATATTACGAGAGGTATTTGAAAGACGTAGCAAAGATACCGGGCGATTAATCGGCTGGATCTTGGTATCGCTTTAACTCACCGCGACAAAGCGAGAGGGAGAGGCGCGAGGCGTGTTACCGCTTGTGTTGTTTTTTTCTTTAGTTGTTTTCACTGCGTTATCGCTAGTTTTTTTTGTTGTTGTTGTTGTTGTTTTGTTTTGGGTTACACGGTCCTACGGTCCTGAATAAAGATGACCGGTCCTGGTCTGAGGACCGGTTAACCGTTAACAAGCTTAGTTTATATAGAGAAGAGTTCGCTTTGTCATGAGTCATATATAGGTCACGATAGACCATTCTGAGCTGAGGGGATGGACCCAAAGAAGATGATTAGGAAGAGAATGGTTCGGGGACAATGAGGGGATGTGTAGGTTACTAAAGTTACTTATTTGTGTAGCTTGTAAGGAAAATCAAGCAAGTGGCTTCGAAGGCACAGTATCGCTCAATCTGGGAATCACCGCAAAACGGCGTTATATTTAAACTTAAACGGTCTTTAAAAACGAACGGTCTTAAGAAAGAGTGAAGAAATAGGGTCCCGATATTCCGATACGATTCTGATTAATCGTCCCATCACTAATTAACGCACAACACGTACATAAAGAAATTTCAAGCGCATGTTAATATTTTGCCGCCATATTGGTTTTCGCTTTAACTCGATCATCGGTTATGTCGATGCCATTTTTCATACCCCAACGCCGTCGACTTAAGCGGTTTCGACTGTATTATGTTCCATTTAATATACAGACAGTAATCATTTACAGATCTGGAAAATATTATAAAAGTAGGTTCAATATAATAAGCACAGCGAAACTGATTAGCATAAACATTTATATGCTACATAGAGATGCATAGAGATAATCTAAGCATTCATTAATTTAATTACGGTATATTCGATCAATATGAAATTTTGAATGAATGCATTGTTAGGTGGCAAAAGTCTATGTGCTAAATTTCAGCTTGATAGGATCCTGGGTCAATTTTTACTTTTGTTTTTCCGCGGGACTACAACAAGACAGTGAAGTTTATATAAGGAATTTTTAAATAAAGAATCACACATATTCTAGAATATCATTTTCTTAGCCCTTTGTCAAAATAACATTTTACTTAAGAAATTCTATTTTTTTTTTTTCCATCAAATCAAAGAACTAAACAAGGCACATTTTAAAGTTTTTGCATCTTAAAATTTATTCAATGCATAAATAAGTTTTTTTCCCCCCCCATTTAGGTAATAATGGATTCCAAAACTATCGTGGACGTCCAGCATTTAGAAATCGTGGGAATGGTGGTAATAGAGGTGGTACTGCACCAGCAGGAAATCCTGTTCAAAATGGTTTTAGTAGTCGTGGAGGAAGTGCCCCAAATACAAATAATAGTCGTGGAGGGAGAGGTACACACTTAATCTATTGTACATTCTTACTGACTATTAGTTCCATTTCTTTTTTCGTTAAGTTAAGTTTGCAAAATTTAAAGTAATATGTTGTCATACAAAATGGTTGCTCTTGTAATTGTCTAATAAGCTGAGGTCATGGGATCTAGCCCACATTCACTCACGAAAAAACTTTATGAATGACTATTGCTAAAAGTCCAATGCTGACTTGGTGAGGAGATGGGCACTGCCAAGTCTTCCAAGCCCCGAGAAAGTTCTGATGGAAACATTATAAACCCTTATGACCAGGAGGTCATTGAAAAAAAACAACTTAAGTCAATCTAACAGCTCATATTAAATTTTTACAAGTTGTAAAAGTATAAACATGCATGGTTTACATTTGATTCACCCAGGTGGCTCTTATCAAGGTTATGCCCCAAATAACAACTATCGACCTGATGGTTTCCAAGGAGGTTACAACTCCGGTCCAGGGTTTACTGGAGGAAACTATCAGAAACGTGGAGGCATGAATGCTGGAAGTCAAAGCGGAGGGAACTACTCACGGGGAGCATCTACTGGCAATGCAAGGGGTGCGACTGGAGGTAAGAAAAGTTTTAAAGCCCTGTTAAAAATTAATATCTTAAATATTGAGTTTTTTAAAAATATTATAACATTTTCTATAGAACCCAATCAATAATGGATACTCTGAAATTTTATAACTTGAAACCCAGACAGAAGTTAACAATTCAGGGCCTTAATATGGTTAGTTTAGATATTTTTTAAAGAAATCATTTTCCATTGTATTTATTTGAAATAAAAGGATTGGGATTTTTGTTGGCTATATGTGATTTATTATTATTATTTCCCAATGGTTTCAGTGTGAAACCCTTATTCTTAACCTATGATCATAATGATAAAAGAAGTTGATTTTAAATTTTAAAAAAATTCTCAAAAAGTCAACCCATTGTTTTAAAGAACTCTAGAAATCTCCATAGTCTGGTTTCTTACAAGATATTGATTTAATGGTGAGATTTCCAGATTCTATATAGCAATGTGTAACATATTATTGCATGGCTGGATTTGGTCATTAAGTGTCAAAAGATAATTTATGTATTGGTGCTGATGTCTCCCAACTAGTTTTTTTTTTAATCCTCCATAGCTGTCCGAGGAGGTGGAGGTGCTCCTAGAGGGAGCAGTGGAAGTGCTGCCCCACGAGGCTCCCCAAGAGGGGGTTTTAACCGACCACAGCCTGCCCAGTAAACTATTACTTGCTCTATTCCCAGACATGCAGCTGGTCTTAGTAAAGAGCAGGTGCTCTATAAACTTGCTATCTGATCTTGGTGGGTTTGAAGCTGTAGTTAAGAAGTCAGGGAGTGAGTTAAGTAATGTTTTTAAAAAATTGTGCAGTTGCTTTTTTCAAAAGATAGAGGAAATTTAAGGAGAAAAAAAAACAAGGCATTTCTTTGTATTGTTAATTGAAAAAAAGTAAATAAAATTTAAAATTTCAATGTGAATAAAATCATTTGGTGAGTTTGGCAGAGATTAGCTATAACTCACCATCTCATCTTGTCACACATACAGGAAATCTTTTTAGTCCTCATTGAAGTGTTTTACATTCACAAATTCACAATTTCTTTTTCTGGTACCCAGTGGTTGTTGTTAATTGTTCAATACCACGATCTTTAAAACAACAAAACTATATGTAATGGAGTACTTAAAAAAGAAATCCATATTATATTTGTATTTTATAAGGTTTTGATCAAGACAATTACAACATGCAGCTATGTAAGGCCAGATGGAAAATGTTTCATTTAAGCTCTGAACACTCGAGATCTATAAAGATTTCCATCCCAAATATGGTGAATGGATGCCAAAGTGTGACTTAGTCATCTGTTCATCTATTTATTGTGTGGCTTTGATGTAGGAATTTTTTGTGTAAGAATCAACGACAAACAAGACATACTGAATCAATGTTTCTTTTCATATTACTGTAATAATTATTATTCATTGTTTTTTGTTTTTAAAAAAAATAGTTTTGGCTGAAAACTTATATAGCATCTTGAATTATGTTGTGAAGGATGTTCATTTGTGAGAAAGATGAAACTAAATTGTATTCAGTTAGTAATTTTTCTCAACTTGAAAATGTGGCCTATTGTTCCAGCTACATTTTGTACTAATTCATGTTTTATGTTTTATTTTAAGATCATCCCCATAGAAAAGCCCAATATTATGGGTATATTTTGTACATTTTGTTTATGTGCTGCTCAAGCTGAATGGAGTCTTTTTAGCTTCAATATTAGTGGTAACTTCCAAAATTTCATTGGTCACTTTGTTTTTAGAAAAAAACACTAAATATGACAGCAGACGTCTAATGTTAGAGTCGCAGTAATCAACCATAATTTCTTCAAGCTTGAAAATTTGGCGAATAAGAGTTGACCAAAAGCTAACAGTATTATTAAGTGAAAATGATCTACTCTTGGAAGCCTTTTTTTTATTAAAAAAAAAGCAGTTTAAATGTTAGTGTCTTTAAATTTCTATTTTATTACTATTATTGTGCTCGTGGAACAGCGTTTTTTTTGGTTGTTTTTTTAAAAAAGAAATAAAAAAAGCTTTGCCCACTCCCACTTCTTTTCTTTGGGAATTAAAAGTTCATTGAGCAAAATATGCATTGGAGTTAATAAATTACTACTAATCAATTACTAATAATAAGTTTTAAAATTACCTTAGTGTTTGTTAAACAAAGAAAATATTGATAAGTTAGAACAAATACAAAAAAGAGCTGCCAGATCATTACTGGAGAATATTCAAAACTGACAAGAGTAACACCATTAGTTAAATCATTAAACCTTGAAACACTAGAGGATAGAAGAACCAATAGTAAATTAGTAATTATACATAAGGCAATTAATTCTAATTTAGAAATACAACACAAAGATAACCTAATACAACCCTCAAATAGACATAAAGATAAAAACACCTTTCTTATTCCATATGCAAGAACAAACACATACAAGTTTTCTTTCTTTCCGTCCGGTATTCGGGCGTGGAATGGGTTGCCTGAAGAAACCAGGAAAGCCACCACTTTATCATCTTTTAAAACTCTAGTAAGAATACAGGACTAAACACAAACCATAGAAATACGTAGGACGCAATAATCTTCTGTACAGAAGGAGCGTCTGTAACATATAAGATAAGATAAGATAATTTAAAACAAATCCACCTTAATATTATGTTGGCAGTTTCTTTATCAATTTTTGCCCTTAGCATTCTGGCAGTGTTAAATTTTTAACATTTGTGAACAGAAAGAAATTTATCAATTAACCCCTTCTTTAAATCTGATGGATATATATCGGTTTCAGTTAATGCCCTGGCATTAGAAACTGTTTTTAAATCTACTGGCAGAGAACAAAGATAAAACCGGTCATTGCAAGTTGGGTGAACTACAATAATAGGGCTATGATCACATGGAAAGACTGAATGCAGAATTGTTCACAAATAATTTACTTAAACCCTTATCAGAATTATCCAAAACTTCATTATAATTATAGTGATTATAGTATGGGCATTGCTCTTGTTTTCCTCGTTTACAGTCTTTGTAATCTGATAGTGTTGGATCTTTGCCATGCCTTCAGACACTTCAAATTTATCAAGTGTGTCATGAAATTGTAGTTAGCACTACATAAATCAATCATGCACAACAATTCTACTATAAAGTGATCTACTTTTGAATTAGTTTTTTTTTTTTCATGATCATATGCTGGTAGTTGTCTTTCACTTCAGACCGTATTTGTCAAATCTACTTACACTAGTTGGAATAAAAAGCTCTGGAGCATCTCTTATTAGTCTTAATTCTGAACACCTTGTTGCTAATAGCCGTTGCAAGACTTAAGAGTAAATTTTAACCATCTCAGTGGTGAAGCTGAGACTGAGACAAACGTATACACTGAACAAATGCAAAATAGTTTATTGCAGCTTACCAGCCCTTGACAACAGATAAACCAGCAAAATTTAGCCCATGAGTAGCCCACGCATGCATTCCGCTAAATTACTACATTATAAGATTAGGGCTTGCAATTAGTGATTTCTATGTCATGAAATTTTAAAGTAATGTACAGAACTGAAAAAAGGAGTTCATGCTGCATTTCAATAGGAATAAATTGAAGAAGCCGCTCTACTAGTTACATTTTTATGGACATAGCCAATTATAGTATAGGAGTAACTGATCCACATGACTGATGCCAGGAGTTGAATCATACTAACCCTATATTTAGCATTCTTGATGTAGGAATTATTTGCATTAATACTTTGGATCCTTAACTAAAAATCATTAAATTCATCACATATATCCATATCATTTAATGGTAAAGACATATAACTTACATATCCTTGTATGTTGTTTCCTTTGAATTCTAATAGAAAATAATCAAATTTAGCTAAATGTTCAATACAACATAGGATCACAGGAAATGGGTAATTTTTTACTTTTGTTTTTCCGCGGGCGGGTCAACGACAAGATAGTGAAGTTAAATTAAGGGATCTAAAAATGTTAGTATAAATTAAGTTGAGTTTTAAAAAATTGAAATAATGAGTAAATGTGAAGCTTTAATGTATAGTTGGTTACATAGTTTTAGTCTGATAGAAAAATATTCAATTTATGCAGTGAAACCAGATAAAAATTATACAACACTAAATGTGACCAACAACTCTTCACCTTTAAATTGAATTGTCTAATAGTTTTGTTTTGTTTTGGCTTCCTTATGTCTCGTAAGACGACAGAATTTTCTGTGCTCCTGTGGGATTTACGCACATGATCTTGCAGCTTCTGCTGTGGCTGTGCAAGCCCACTCGCGAATGGCAGCCTTTGCTGCACTTCTCACACTGAAAGGTAGTGTTGGTGGTTGGCTGAATTGCTCTGCTTTTCCTCTTTAGGCGAATTTCATCTGCCACCTGTTGCAAGTATTTTTCCCCTGCTTCTAGCCCAGCAGTCAATGCCTGTCTCCAACTGCACCTGTCCCCAGCGAGTTCCTCCCAGCTATTTATGCCGATGGTCTCTCTTGCACACATCTTTGTAACGGAGGTGAGGCCGGCCTGTGGTCCTTTTTCCTTTGGCTAGCTCAGAATAGAGGATGTCCTTTGGGATTCTGCCATCCTCCAATCTGCGCACATGTCCTAACCACCTAAGCCGATGCTGGCGAAGAAGAGTTGTCATGCTTTGGATTTTTGCCCGTTGTAGCACTTTGTTGTTGGTGACATGGTCCTGCCAGGTGATTCCCAGGATGTGCCGGAGACAGCGCATGTGGAAAGCTCTCAATCTCCTTTCTTGTCTGGAGTATAGGGTCCAGGATTCACTGGCACAAAGGAGGGTGCTTAGCACACATGCCCTGTAAACAGCAATTTTGGTATTGATGGTCAGCTTTTTGTTGCTTCATACTCTTTTTGAGAGCCTGGCCAGAGTTGTAGAGGCCTTGCCGATCCTTACGTCTAGGTCGTAATCAAGGGACAGGTTGTTGGTGATGTTGGATCCAAGGTATGTAAAGCGTTCCACGGCCTCAAGTTGGCAGCCATCGATGGTGATGTTGGGTGGGTCAGCGTCTTGGGCCATCACGTTGGTCTTTTTGAGGCTGATGGTTAGTCCGAAGTCCCTGGCGGCCTTGGCAAAGCGGTCCATCAAGCTTTGCAAATCAGCTACATTGTGAGTTGCAATGGCAGCATCGTCTGCAAAAAGCATGTCTCTGATGACCGTTTCTCGGATCTTCGTCTTTGCCTTCAGCCTGGCCAGATTAAATAGTTTACCATCAGAACGTGTATGAAGATAGATCCCCTCTGTTGAGGATCCAAAGGCATGTTTCAACAGGCAGGCAAAAAAGATGCCAAAGAGTGTCGGGGCGAGGACGCAGCCCTGTTTGACTCCACTGAGGATATCAAATTGAGGGGAAGTTGAACTGTCATACTGCACCGTGCCTTTCATACCATTGTGGAATGACTGTATAATGTTAAGCAATTTTGGTGGGCAGCCAACTTTTGCCAAGACTGTAAACAGACCATCTCTGCTGACCAGGTCAAAAGCCTTTGTTAAATCAATGAAGGCTGAAGGCCAGGTAAAGGGGCATGTGTTGCTCTCGGCACTTTTCTTGAAGTTGTCTTAAAGAAAAGATCATGTCGATTGTTGACCTTTATGTCTAATAGTAAAAAAAAAATTAAATAGTTCTCAGAGTTGATTTTATACAGTGAGAAATTATACAAAGTACCAAACTTCTTATCTTATCTTATCTTCTTATCTTAGATATACAGACGCTCCTTCTATGCAGAAGATAATTGCGTCCACAGACCATGAGAGATGATCTGTTGGCAAGTGATGCAGCGGTCACAGGCCACGGCTATAGGGGTTCCACGCATTACCCCAGCCGCCTAACTATTGTCTAGTTAGGTACCCATTCGGAGCTGGGTGACTCGGGGACTCCTCAGGCCCCGAGAACAAATCCTCACTTTCGTGTGGATTCGAACTCGTGACCATCGGTATGACAGTCGAGAGCGCTACCTCTCGACCACCACGTCCCACGTTCTTGAGCTTGTTCCATCGTTTCTTAATGAATGATTTGCATTTTGCACTGACAGTTTCTTGATAGTTGATGCCATCATCTTCCTGTAATCATGTACACAGTAATGTTGTCTCTTGTACAATTTAAAATAATTAAAACCAAAAAAAAGTACTGAAGCAACTGTTGAAATGATTGTGTCAACTGCGATTATTTTTAAAAAAATATTCCCGAGTTCTCTTAATCATACTGATTGTGGTTAATTTTGTCTTTGGTTTTCCTTTGATTCCTTTTCATCAAATCGCAGGAGCAACAGAAATCATTTTCTTGACTTTACTGCCAAATTTCAGAATGTTCATTTCTGTAGTAATTTTAGTTAGATTTTAGGTTAAAGTTAATGTCTTGAATGTAATTTTATAGGGCTGTAGAAATTAACTATTAATTTCTCAATTAATCATAGAGATTTTTAACGCTTAAATTTTTAAAAATAAATAATCGACCTACTAATTTTAAATGTACTGGAAGTCAAAAAGCAAATATTTCGGCCCATAAATATGAACTAATTTCCTGACGATTACACAAACATTTTGGTTTTAAACTGTTGACCCATGTGACTGTTCAAAATGTTGATAAGGGTTATGTGTCCATTGAGAGAAATCGTTTGCCTACTTTGCAATATTCCCTCTAAGTTGGTCCATGTGCAAAGTTTAAAAAAAAAACTTGTGTGCAAAGTTGCACCATGTCTATTTTGTGTGCAATATTTAACAAAATTTGCTGCGCGGTGATTCTAAACCCCTGTGTGGCATTTGTCAAATATCTGCCCAGCCTCGCTGCTTGAAGGGAAAATTGCTACCATGGTTCTAACACTTCGCTTAAATATCACCTGCAAATCAAACATCCACTACAGTATTGAAACTTCAGCTGAGACAATCTAATACTATGTGAACGATTGTTCAGCTTGGCTGGTTAGTCTATATAATCCAATATATTAAAAGGCAATTTTCTGTCCAGTCATCAATAGCAGTTGGTCAAACTCCTACAGCCAATAAGTATAACTTATAAGAAAAATTAAATAGAATTTACACATTGAACAAGTTTAAGCAGATGCTAGAAGCAAGTTAATTTTTAGTGCTGTAATTTTTTCCAAGACTTTTATTTCGAGCCGTACGCTTTGGGATTTATAGTCAAAAACTTTGTTTCTACGGATTATTTATTTATAACAATAATTATAATGAAAAGTATTTTTTGACATGATGGGCATGTATGGATGGTCAAGACGGCTGTTGGACGGTAGTTACAACATGCCACTCGAAATGATGGCGGAAAATTCTTGGACGGACTTTGTTGCTCTTATTATATAAATAAAAGGCAACTTTCTGTCCGGTTATCGATAGCGATTGGACCTTAAAACTCCTACAGTCAATCAGAAAAATTAAATCTCATTTACATATTGAACATGTTTACGAAGATGTTCAAAACAAGTTATTTTGGTGCGTTTTTTTCCCCAAGACTTTATTTTGAGGCGTACGCTTTGGAATTTATAGTCAAAAACTTTGTTTTTACGGGTTATTTATTATAAATATAATGAATTGTAATTTTGACGTGATGCACATGTAAGGCCTGTTGAGACGGCTGTTGGAAGGGAATTACAACATGCCTCAAAACGAAGGCGGAACGTCCTTGGAAGGCTTTGTTACTCATATTGTCAATAAGACCCGGTCATCACTTCAACCAAATGTCAATACAATCGTCTGTTTGCGTTGTTTGTTAAAAGTAGGGCTGCGGAAATTATTGATTAATTTCTCGATTAATCGGTAAAATATTGTATCGATTAAAATTATTTTAATAGATAAAATAGCGATGTACCGATTTATTAATAAATAATTAATAATATTTTGCTTTTTTACGTACAAACTTCTCCATTAAAAAAAATTTCTTTTTTAAAGTGTAAACTTTAAAATAAGCTATTTTATAAGGAAAGTGATATAAAAAAATTAAACATTGTTTTTACTTTGTTAACAATAGCAAAATTTAAATTCATTGACATTATATTGAACTACTTATATTTAAATCAAAACATGTCAATTGCCTGTTTTTGTTTCTTCCCTTGAAATTTTCAGTTTAATGACATCATACCTCTTATTTTAGCTTCAATCAAAATTTTTGATTAATTAGTCGGTAATTTTTCAAAAGTTATGATTAAATTAAAATTAATCAATAACAGCCCTAGTTAAAAGATTTCATATAAATATAAAGAAGAAATTCCAAAGTTATTTCGATTTTTGACAAGTATGTTTAATAAATGTTGCTTATGACATCATAAATTTCAATTTTTGGCTTTAATTGCAATTTACGATTAATTAATCGTTAATTTTACAAAAGTTTACTATTAAATTTAAAGTAATAGTTAACAGCCCTAAATTTTTACCATATATTCCTCATTCAATTAAGGTCTTAATTAGAGTATTTAAAAACAATAACTGGTAAATTCCAAACCACATGGTTTTTACCAGAAGTAAACCTCTAGAATAGTGATTCAGTTAATTTGAAATTCACTTGTACATACTTGTCGAGGAGAGGTATTAGTAGTTATGATCATGGCAAATCAGATCTGTAATTTATTCTAATGCTACACATAATTTACTCCATAATTAATTGTACTCTAATTCTAATGCTAGAGGGGTGGTTCACTCATTTCATCATTATATTTCGAGGCATAGAAAATTTGGTTCACCTTGGGTAACGGTAATTCCATTCTGCTTTACTTCATGTACTGGTATTTCAAACACAAAAATAAAAATTTCTGCATATTGTTCTCTCCTTTTTTTACCAGCCGGAGGAACGTTGAAAAGTTATTTTTCAGTAAACTAGTCTAATAAAATGAAATAGAACTCTTTAATAAAGTTAAGTTAGATTTTATGTTTGCACATATTTTATGAAAAAAAGCAAATAAGGAACAAAACAGCAGCTATGGGTGTTATGAATCCGTTAACTTTATTTATTTACATATCTACATGTATAAACTCCTACACAAAGAAAAAAAGCATAAAAGAAATCTAAGAATGACACATAACTATGTAGATAGTATTTAAGAAAATGACCGATCAAGCATATACGTCAACAGAAATGTATATGGATGGATGAAAATGGATGTTTATGCTATGATTTATTTACTTCAGGTTAGGTAAGGGGAAATAAAGAAAAAGTCCTCCCTAAATAGATTAAATAACTGACACTGACAGCTTTTATTATGGGGTCTATTCAAATAAAGAAAATATTTAATTAGATTCAGTTTTGACTAGCACATTCATGAAATGAGGTAAAAAAATATAATAATAATAATTATGCTAATGAGATCTATTTTAATCAACAAGCAAAGAGTTTTCTGCAAATTTTAAATGTTGAGATTCTTTATAAATTGTAGGTTGCTTAAAATTTCAATCAGTTAAAAAAAAATTCAGTGGCAGCCCACAAAGTCAAAGGATATATTTAGAAATCTGCCACAACTTTACATGAAAATGCAACTTAATTCTACTTCTACCATTTACTTTAACAGCGTTACATAATTTTTTTTCCATTGCAGTTCATGCACCTACAGTCTTTGTAAAATAAGTGCAAATGAACAATACTTTTGTATGAATATTTGTGGCTATTCATTTGGAAAGAAGCATAGACAAATAAATTCATGGTTTACAAATAATGAAAAACAAATCAGACTTAATAAAGCCTGTAATATAAATATTTAAAAAACGACGACTCAAAATGAACAGTAAAATGGTCCCATCCTTATTTGGAGGTAAAATGATAATGGTACCTAGACTGGCAGAAAAACAGTCAACGAAGTCATAATCCAAAACAACACATTTACACTAATCCTCATGGCTGAACTGGTTTGGTTTTTATCTGGGGTAATGGTTTTCCAACTATGAAGTTTTAAGTTTAAGCAAATAATATGCCTTGAATGTGTTTTTAAGAGCTCGGATCAAAATATCAGACCAGAATCAGACAAGTGAGAGTATTTTTTCCGTCTTGTAAAAAGTGTCAAACCATATTCAAGAGATGACTTTTAGTTGTATATTTCATCTTAAAAAATTTAAGTACATTACCCAACAATTTCCACCAGCTGTCATAAATATAGAAGTGATCTAGCTCTTGACAAAAAAATCATTATTAAAAAATTATGTACCATAAGAAAACATCTAAATGATTCTCATGCATATTATATTATAGGCTTACCATTTGTCATTTGTGTTAAATTATATATGAAACAGTGGGAACTTTTATATCTGATGGATAGCGAATTAGTGCCATTTATAATGTTGACTATAGTTAATTGCTCACTAGAATAAAAAATTTCATATTAGTATTGTATTACCTTTAATTAAATTTTGATTATTTAAAATAATAGTTTTACAAGAAGTTAATATGTATTCCATACAGTTCTGAGTACAGCTTTTATAAAACAATTTAATATGGTTTTGCCACAGAGACTGATGTCAACGTATTTATTTATGAATTCATCCATTTTCCGACACTGTGAGCTCATGGAAATGGAATGGCTCAAACTATGGAATATCTTTTTAAGGATTGAATATATTACTTTCCCTGATGAAATGATTCCCTTTTGATCCATTCAGTATTCAGAGTTAGAGTGTTAATTTTGTTTTCTGCATAGTTTTCATTTTTTTCCCTTTCTTCCAAATGTATTGATATATTTTGTCACTTAAAGATGCTCATCAACATTAATGAAAAATCATTTAAATTATGTGCCAGCTCATTCACACTAAACAATCAACATTCAAATGACATTAACAGAAAATTTACCCACAGCTATTTACAAAGGTTTACATAGCATTGCAATAACTTTTAATAATTAATTAATGACATATTGCTTACATTTTAAGCTCTGTCTTTTCATTCAATGCCATAGAAGCCGATTTGCTAAACAGCACAGACAGAGGAACAAAAAAATATTTAAATGGGTTACAAATTGAATAAATAATTGTGAGTTGAGGCAGCGTTCTTACATAAGGATTTTTATAAACACAAAATATGCTTGATAATGAATGAATGATCAAATGATTTTGGAATACCCCAACTCATGGAATAGATAAGAAAAATACACTATTGCACACTTATCATAAGCCTTTCATATCTATCAGTATCAGCTCTTGATAACAGAGCAAACTCATGATTTAATAAAACAATTATTAATTATGTGTGCCTATTTGATAATTCTCTCCCCTTCAATTTTTAAAAAACAAAAAACAGGAAAGATACTGATAATAACTGGTATATTTAAATCCTGATGTTGAGCATAGTATCCATATAAAAGTAAATAAAATTTTGTAGCTGAAAATTCTAATGAGTACTGACTAATGTTACCCCTAAGCCTTAAGCAACTTTGCACACAAGTTTGTTATTTTGCACACAGACCAAAAAACTTTATAGGGACCATAAGTGCTTTCCAGACCTTTGAGAACTGGTACAAGATATTTTTTTTTCAAACCCTAGGGCCTTCCATATTTTTTTTTTACGCTTTAAAAAATAGTCATTTATTTTCAAGAGCAATATAATCTTATCTAGAATATGTGGTAAAATAAAACTAAAGAATTAAAATTGTAGTCACAGTTCTACTGCACCTAATTTGGTCCAGTGGGAAACTTTCAAACTATTGCAGACTAAATAGTTTCCAGTCAAGTTGTTTATGGTCTGTCAATGATCTTAATAATATTGCCATTACTAATTATACCTGAGACATATCCTAAGTCTAAGTAATAGTAAAAATGATAATATTGTATTCTATTGTACTTATCACCCAGCTTCCAAAGGAGCTGCTTTGCTGTGAAACCATATAAAATAAACTTGTGGGTTGTGTGCACTCTGCAGGCTAGATAGCTCTGCTTAAAAGTAAGAATGATTGTTCAGCTACATTTCAGAAATCTTGTGATTCTGTAAAATTTAGCCAAATCTCTTTACCTTTAACCATCTTTCTAACAATTAGACTTGTAGTACAAAAAGTAATGGAAGTCTCAATTATAAAGATTTCAATAACATTCTTCTACTTAAAATTAAAACAATGTACTAAGTTATTTAGAGCATAGTAGGCTTGCACTAAGAACACATTAAAACATATTTGTTCTGCCTGCTGAAAACACTGATACTGATATTAATGATAAATAGAAAATCTGAGTGTAATAAGCAGTTGGAAGAATACTAATGTTTAAGTGAATAAAAATAAAATCCAGTTATTGGATTTCTCATAAACAGATGGAAATCAAAATATATGGGGAGGAACTAGCAAATAATCACATTAATTATAAAAAAAAATGTATTACCACATGAGACAACCTCCCATTAAGTAATGGAAGCAGTGGAAAAACTGATTAATATTTTATTGCACATACAGAAATGTTAACTGGCATTAGCTCTAAGGCTGGACCATCTCTAAGGACATTTACATACATTGTGATATATTTTTTATAGTAAAAACAAATTGTATTAAAGTTAAAGAGATATTCGTTAAAAAAAGTTTTCTTTTGCATAATAATAATTTACTACTATTTACTTGTTCATGAAACAGAACAATATATGGCAAGATTCTATCTAATTAAAAATAATGAGTGTGATAAAGTTTTACATAAAATTAATTTTCAATCCATTAAAAAAAAAAACCAAAGACTGGAAAAAAAAAAAGAATTTTCTCATTTGCCCCTTCCCCAGATAATTTAAAAATTACCCCACTCCCTTCCTTTTTGGTAAAGACTTTGATAAATACTTCACACAGGGAGTTTAAAAGTAGATTGACGGATTATTATAAAATATATATATAACTCAGTTCAGCAAAACAATGCCATATATATTGTAAATAAGGAATGGAAAATAATTTTAAAGTTACAAGAGAGAGAGAGAGATTGAGGTGAGGTTTGGAAAAAGTTTGAATTTCATTTGGGAAGGAGCCGATAGATATTGACATCAACAAATCTAAATTTTTTCTTTGAAATAATCATATATGATTCTCTCTCATGTTAAGTTCACTATTAATTCAATTGTACATTTTAAACTAGAAATTAATCCTTTCCACTAACTCTAAAAATTTTAAAGTAAATAATAAACTTTGTCATTTCCCAAATAATTCTAAATTATAAAAAAAATAAAAAAAGGTATACATTTATGCTCTATAATTTTGAGGGATCATGGGAAAAAATTATTATTGACATATTGACTGGGGTCAGCAAAAGTATGATAATTGTTGACTACTTTATAATTGGAGACTAAGTTTATGTAAAAAAAAATGTTAAAAATTAATTGACAGACAAATAATACAAAGAAATTACAGCTCTTATTCTATTTAAAATGAAATGGCTACTTTCTGGAATTATTATTATAAATTAGTAATTAAAATTCTTTAAACATTTTAAATCTATAAATGAATGGGCTGAACTTAATCTGGTAGGATAATGTGAAGCAACGAAAATTAATGGACAAAATTGCCTAATTTTTTACCTTTTGAAGATTAATGCAGTAAATATTTTCCAACCCCTTAGCTTTGACCTTTTTATTGTTCTGGATTAGGGGTTGGTGTTCAACAAATGAAAGATAATATGTGAAATAATTGTCTAATTTGTATTAAAATTTGCAAAGATTTGGGAGAGGGTACAATTTTGACTAATTAGTCATAACATCATTGATTTGTTAATCAAAAAGGTAATCTTATGTTTGATTTTTAAAATAAAACTAGACAAAAACTAGTTGCCTTCAACCTTTTTATCTTGAGATATACTAAAATCAGTCTAGAACTATAAGGTAATTATAAAATGAAATGTTCTTTTTTTGATATAAGTTTTAATCTATATTTTTGTTTGTTTTAAGCTTTATTTATTCCCCCACATTAATCTATTTCAGCCCATAGAAGCAAGAATAATGAGAATAAACAAGTTAGGTTTGTTTTTGTTAACGTGTAGAAAATACTACATATTCTATGGATATTAAAAAAAAATAATAACAATTTTGAAAAGAGAAATGTTTTGGGGGATAAAGGAATCAGAGTAATCTTGTAGTTTCTGACAGAGAAAAAATAAAATTTTGACAATAAACATAAACCTTGTATTTAAAAATAATTGTCTATTAAAATTAGCCAGTTAGTTTTAAATATTTGAAAAAAAAAATCATGATTATGAAAGGTAATTTAGTTACTTGAAAATATATTTGAGGTATATATACAATTTTACTATTTTATTAATATTCTAAGCCCTCTTGCAACTGTTACCCACTGTGTGAGTCATAATATTAATCCAATTTAACTGGCAGGAACAGAAAATAATTTAATTGTCATTATTTTGATTATTTTCTTTGCTTTGCCTAATTGGGAAATCTGAAATTGTTGAGTTTAAAATATCTAATGCATATTTAAAAATGCAACAAAAAAAACCCCCCAAAAAAACCAAAAAAAAAAACCATTGAGCATTCAACTTCAACTAAGCATCCCAAACTGTTAAGATTTTTTTAAGTTAAAATTTTTAAACGAGATTTAGGTTACGAGAAGTCATAAACAGAAACACTTTTAGTGCTGAATAAGTTTCAATGGATAACAATCCTTTTTTTTAAATGTCCTGATTTTAAAAAAGAAAATTAAAAATTATCAACTATAGTAATTTCATGGAGGAACTAATAAATACATCATTTAATGAAATAGATGTCAGACTTTATCACGGTTAGAGTTTTCTGTTAGGGCTTTTCTACTGACAGGTTTAGTCATGTCTCGATTTCTTGGTGGCAATGGTGGCTTTCTTTCTCTGTCATGAGACTGAGAAAAAAAATATAAATCATTACATAATATTTTTGAATAGATATTCATTTCATTATAGTAGATTAATATGAATCTATAAAAAATACAGGTTAGCCCTGTTTCTATTTAGTTTACACTCTGAGCAAATTTGATTATTAAAGCTTGAACACTGAGCAAATTTTTTAAAAGTTGAGCACTATGTACTAAAATATCTTTGCTCCAGTATCAAGAAATATGGGAAATTTTGATTCCCATAAAATAAATTCAACCATGTAAGACAACAGCATTTTCTGTCATCTCATGCATAAATTAATAAAATATTAATTTTAACTTACATCAGTATCTCCATTTTCTTTAGCAGAAGAACAGTATGAAGCTGGTACAAGCTCTGAGCAATAGGACACAGTGCTATCTGTGCTTATTTTTCTGTGGTTTTCTCCTCGTGGTGATGACATGAGTGCCTGGAGATGCTCACACACACGACGGAAACGACGAGAAGGACCTGCAAATAAAATCAAATGACTTGTTATAAACTTTAAAGGGATACTTAAGGCCTAAAGTATGGTATTGCTTATATTATCAAAGCTTATGAAGTAAATCTATTTTTTATTATATTTATACCAAAAATTCTTAGAAATATTTATATTTCTTAAACATCCTAAGCAAGTTATCATTTTTTAAAAAAATGTTTGATTTCAAGGTTAGGTTTCTCTATTTTCTCAATTGTCATTGTAAGTTAAATTTTAAAACTTTTTTGTTACATGTCACTTGAATAATCGTCCTAACATATATATATACACACACAGCATCAGCATTAAATAAAAAACAAGCATGGCTGACGGAGCCCCCCCCCTGCCGTTGGGGCCCCTGAATCAATTCGTGGATTCACCCCATGGCGGCGGCCTGACAACTGCATTTACTACTTTGTTCAAAAATGAATTATTCTCAGTTAATCAAAGTGAACCACAAAAAGCTACAAGAATCTACCCCATAACATTATATTTAAAATAATTGCAAGGGAAAAAGTAAATACCATCAAATTAACTAAATTAACTCTAATAATGATAAAATAGCTGAAAATTAAATACACTAAGCTGGCATTCAAATAATAATTTTGAAAAATAAAATAACATTCTGATTAGGAAAAGCTGAATTTTTACCAGGAAAGACTTAATATTTCTGTAAATTCCTTATGAAGAAAATTATTTTAAAATACTTGTTGCCAAGAAACAATTATAGTTCTGGACTAACTCTCTCTTTCCCCCTTATAACTCGATTTTTTTTACTGAGAGAATGAATGCTAAAATCATTGGCACTTGTGGGTAGGTATTTGTAGATCTTCAGAAACTTGCCAAGCATAACCTTTAACTCTAAAGAGAATTGACAGTTAGCACAAACCTGATACAAGAGTAAATGTTAGACAAAATGTTGTCGCAGATGCTGTGTCCCGCTCTCCGGGTGCTGGGCTGATATCTACTTGGAAGCGGACATTTCTAGAAAACATTGATGACCCACCACCTCGGCGGTACTCTCCCCTGAATGTTGTTGTTGACACAACACAATGGCTGAGGTCACAAGTCTAGTTGAAGGGAAGCAAAAACACAGGTTAATTATTAAATTTGCATTAATGGTTAATGATATAGATTTATGTTAATATATGTGAATATTTTTTTTTTGCAATATATTTTTTTTAGTTTTTTTTTCTTTTGAAACCAAGACTGTTCATTTGTGTATTTTTTATTTTCTAAGTATCTACTTGGAAATATTCTTTCAAGTCCTTAGTAAGATACAGCACAGCCATTATCATTTCTCTCCAGTTACATTTTTCTGTTACCGAATATACTCCATCTATATCCTATTTGTTCATAAGCTGACCCCTCATCTTTTGGAAGAGACTAGTATAAAAGTGGGTAACACCACTAGTATCAGCTAGTAAGCCGACCCCCAAAAAATAATATGACAGCGTAAACAAAATGGTACACATTTTTTAAAAAAGTACAAGCTAAATTGGTCATTATGATTGTTTACATTTATTTAGGTTGTGGAATAAAGAGATTTGAATTACAAAGAAGATGGATGTCATTTTTTAAAATCACATTTGCTAGGAGGCTTTTAATTGTATTAAAATGAAAAGAAAATGTTGTTTTTATATTGCATAAAATCAGTAAATAACAACAGAAATGTTTCATCAATCACCCATGACACACTCGTAAGCAGACCCCCAATCTTTTCCCTAAGATTTTGTCCAAAAAAAGGATGCTTTAGAATGAGTATATATGGTACTTTGACTGATTGAACAAACATATTTTTGGGACAATTTTAAATGAATTGCATGGAAATATGTTTTTCAATGCTAAAACCCCTGGACATTCAAATGTTCAATAGTGTTTAAATTATGATTTAACAAGATATCTCTAAAAACAACAAAAGGCAACAGGGCTTAAAAGTTTTTTAAAAATGTTATTTTTGAGGAAGATATTTGAACAGAAATGGAGAGATAGTTTGTGCTTTATTATTGAATAAAAATAGCTAAGCCCTCTTTGACTCTTAGTGTGCCAAAGCATTATAATGCGTCCCTGTCCGCTATTACCAAAGTGTCATAAAGTGTCCCTAGATACCACTCTCGTTAGAAATGAGATCTGGGAAAGTAAAAGCTCTTCAATGCTTGAAAAATGATGTATTCAACTTCCGGCAATAGCGGCTGTTTCCCTCGCTAGTGTTATAGCTCGATTTGTGAAGTATTTTGGTAGATTTTAGGTGTTTTTTTTTAGAAGATGCGATTTTGCTATACTTTATTACTAAAATAATAGTACTAAACTTCAGGTAAAAAATAGTTTTAAACTCAAAACGGTCTTTCAGATACATAAAATAAACATTCTTATCCTAAAAGATGAAGTCAGTATAACAAAAATAATATAAATGGATTTTACACACTTTTTTAAATTTCATGACTGGTTGATCGCAATTCGGGAAATTCTTACGGCACTGAGGCGGAAGTTTTCCGAAAACCTTATGGCACAAGAAGAGTTAACATTAATTATTTCTCATTCTGTTATGTTATAAACTTACTGAGAGGAATGCATGGACCAGGTCAGCTTTGACTTGTGAAAAACTCTTCTCTCTGACCATGACAAAGTGGTGCTCCTGCTCCATTCCCATGAGGCCACCAAACCAGGACCTTTTGGCAAGTCTGGATAGCAAGAAAAAATATATTTTAGTCAATGATGTAGAAGACCATTTGGTCTTAATTTCAAATTAAGCTCTTAGTTATAAAAAAGTTATAGCATGAAGATACTTTTCATAGATAACAGAAACAAAAGTAGATTGAATTGCCTGTTTTATGCATGTCCAATAAATTGTAAATAAGTATTAAAATAAGAACTTCATAAATATGAACATACATAATTACATATCAAGAAGCCTTCAAATATACTTAATTGACAAGTCAACTTAAAAGCTTGAACATAAGCAAAATACAAATGAGTAACTGCTGTAAATGACAACATCATCATGAAACTAAAATAAATCAAACTTACTCAGGTGATGATTCTGGTGTCATGTTAATTTCATCAGAAGTTGGGACTGGAAAAAGAAAGTTACTTAGTTATTAGAGAGATGCTAGCAATTTAAGTTTAATACAAATTTATTTATTGTTTTTAACACGTGATTAATTGTTAAGTTTTTAGTTCATATATAAAAACTAAATAATTACTATCTTCTTAACCAGATTTGGCAGTTGTGTTAAGAATTAAATTGAATTGCAACTTACAAATCTACAATTTATTATATTTATGAAAAGTTAATATTACCATTGCTTTATTTATATTTAGATCTTGCTTAAAATAAAATAAATTTATAGGATTTTGAAAAAATTTAGAAAATTAAAAACTCTCAAAAAATTATATAAATCTTAAACGAAATTACAATAAAACTACAAATAGTTTTGAAGCCTGATTAGTTTGATGTTAGCATTTCTTCAGCCATCATCCATCATGCCAATTGCAAAACAGATGTAGGAATAACATGTCAATGGCATAGCAATAAATGTTAAATTAGACTAAATAGTTTAGACTCCATAATATAATGGCTGCATGAACATTATAGTGTATATCAAGGGAAACAAAAACATACAATTAGAGAAATTGATATATATTATAATATCTACTCATATCAGAAAGTTTGGCATTTTAAATATGATGTAAGTAGCAGTTATGCAACCAACAGTATTTTAGACGGAGAAGGTGTTTACATGAAGATGAAGAAATGAACAAATGGCGGAATGAATTACATATATATTTAAATGCAACATTATCATTACAGAATGATTATAAAATAAAAAGTCACACAGATGCAAATATATTTATAAGTTAGTAAAATAAAAAAATGAAGTGACATTTGATATCTAAATTTGACTGAGATAAACTTTAAAAAATATGTATTGTACACATGAGTCAGTTAAATCTAGCATGTGAGAAGACAAGCTTAAAATGTAAATTTTACAATATAAAGCACATTTAAGACGTGCTTGTGATAAAAAAAAATAATTAATATCATAATGTAAATTTTCACAACTTTTAGGTTCTATAAAGTTTTCAGTTCAGTTAATATAAAATATATTTAGGGTTCATGTTTTGCAGTTAGAAAAAGTTAAAATAGCTAAAGATTTTTAAAGTCATTAGAAACAATTTCTAATTTCATGTTTCAATTTCAGTGTCTTTAATCATAATGATAAAGTGAATAAATACTGAAATAAAGCAATTATAGAATAATAAAGTGTAGAAAATAAGAAGTAAACAAATGTTACACCTGGCAAAGATGAAAAATAGATGAGAGATGACTACATTTGTTTTTCAATGACAAGTATAATGAATTTAATTAAAAACAAATGTAAAATAAACCTTTTCAGTTATGAAGGACTTAAAAAGTTCATGTTTGAAAAGCACCAAAAACACTTACTAGTCAACGAAAATGTTTTACAAAATTTTATAGTATAATTCTATAGGTCCTAGAATTAGAATGTATCATTAAACTGTACTCTGTTTGTATGTAACTTGATAATATCATTCATTGTAGAGAGACCGTTACTAATAAATTCAGTCTCAATTAATTGCTTCCAAGCTAATTTTCAATATTTTAAAGTATTTGTGCTTAGAAAATCTTGATAGACCTTGAAATCAGAACCAATAATATTGAAATTCAAAAGTTGTTGTCGATAAATGTCACGAATGATAAATTTGATGAGTTTTTAGAACCTTTGATTAACAATAAATCTTATATTATATTTGCTTATCTTAAAAATAATATATAAAAATTTTTAAAAAGATTTCCACAAGAGAATAAGTGTATCTGACACATTTGAACCACGACACCTTTTATAAAGTGTAAAGTAAAGACTAGACAAACATTTTGATTTTGGCTTAGAAGGAACCAATGGTGAAAAAAAAAATAAAACAAAGCTTTGATACACATCTTTTGAATTTCTGATTATTTAATTTCTGAGGTTAGAATAAAATTATTAAATAATTTATTTTCTGAAGTTTGTATTACATACTTATAAATGCTTAATTTCAAATAAATCATCCTAAACTGCAATGCAGGTTATACTAAAGACTGATGACATGCAGGCAACATTCAAAACAAATCTAAATCTTTTCTTGTTTCTTAAAAATAGTTTTTAACTAAATTTTTTAAAACAAATATGTTGATAAAAATACATTTCTGTGAGATGGTAGTAAGCCAATGGAGTATTTTAAAAAATTGAATATGCATTCAATTTAAACTGTTATAAAGCATTTTCATTTTGATAAATACAGATGACCTGTTGTCTTAAACTTGAAAAAAATCCATTCCCTCTCACCAAAGCCAAGAGTGTACACACAAAATATATACCAAGTAATTGTTAGTTTCTATTTTCATCTTGATTTTCCATCCCGTGCCAAATGCATTTGTTAAACAAAGTGGTTAGATTGGGAACTGACAACTTACACACACTCACTCACAAACACAGCAGCAATGTTAAAAGGAGTTTAGGAGGAAACAATAATTTGTATATTTATCCACCTGTCAGGTTGTCCATTTCAATAGGCTCTGGCTGGTAAACTAGAACAAGCATTTAATAAGCGCATTAATTATACATTAGAAATATTTATAGGCTGTCCATAGTAATTATCCGATTACTTAATTTAAAAAATTAACGACAAAATCAAATATTTTGATACATTGAAAATTAACACAAATTCAAGTACTCCTTCCCCCACCTATTTTGTATTTCATACAACCCAAAGAAAATCCTGACATTTATTTTTTGAAATAAAGAGAAATTGAAAAAAAGGTAATTATTAGTAATTGGGCTAGAGAGCTCTTGGGGTTTTTGGGGAAGCCCCATGAAAAGCGATGGGCTCAAGGCTGCTGATTTATTCAAAATTAACTGTATTACAAAATCAAGGTAAAAAAAAATTAAGCAAATAAAAATTGTTAAAATTTATAGACACTTGAGATACCAGTTTTAAATTATATTGACTGGTTAAGTCATCAGGAATTTTTCAACATGCAGAACCACTAAAATGATGATATAGATATCAAGAAACCTAATCACACTCTCATCCCCATGTAGTCAGTGGATATATCTGCATGCACGAAGACCACATCATACCTGGCATGTTGCGTCTATGGAATCTAGGAGATCCAAGAACACTGTTTCTCATAGAAAGGTACTCCCTTTCTTTAACAGCAACTGCACTGTTGTGGCAATGGCTGTTATTTGATGCTGTGCTGCTGTGGCCGTGGTTTATTCCTGCACTGTTGGTGCTGGTGCCAATGAAGTCCCTGTCTCTCAGTGCTGTAGGCGAGTTGTTGACATGAGGAGTCGTAAGCTCATTTCCACGATAACACACACCAGGGGGCAAAGGAGGTGGTAGTGGGGATGAATTTGTACTGTTATAGTGAGAAGTTGCTGTACATGAGATGTACACTGCTCCTTCTCTATCCCTGAATGCTGAATGGTTGGTCCTCATGCTAAGGTTGGGTGATGCTGGTGGTGACAGATAATCCCGACCACTAGAGTTGGCTCTGCAGCCTATGCTATAAATATCTCTTGAGTTATCCAATTTGGTTGGTCCACCATATTGGTTATTCTGTTGACGTGCTACCAATCCATTTCTTGCTGCCATGACCTCTTTGTAGTCAGGAGGACTGGATGGATGTCCATTGTTGCTGCTGGTGCTGCTACTGCTGCTACTACTGCTGCTGGTGTTGCCATAGTAACCTACTTTTGCTGCTGTGTGAGGGTGAAGATTATGGCTGTGGCTATTATTATAATCATTAGAAAATAAATTATTACCATAACCACCTTCATCTGGAGCTAACAAATTTGTGATAATATCACTAATGGTGGCATGATCTCCACCACTTGCATTAGTACCTCCTCGAGAACTGGATGCTCCGCCTGTGCCTTCACGATCCTTCCAACCTTCCCTCCCCCTCTCCTCACCTTGCATTTTCCGCCGATGGAACCTGGGTGAGCCCAGAAAACTGTTCTTGATGGTGTGGAGTCGAGACTTCCATGGTGTTGTCTGTATAGATGGGGAACCAGGGGGTGTGGCTGAGGGACTGTGTGAGGGCGTGGACCTGCCTGCCCTTGGGAGCTTTGGACTTGAAAGAGGTGAGGAGCTAGGGCTGCCACTCAAACTCGCCTTTCTTCTGACAAAGACAAATGGAATGAAAGTTAAACATCTTTAAAAACATATATCCAGCATGAGAAATTTTTTATTTCAAAAGCAAGTTTTAATATAATAGCAAATATAATATTTCACCAAGGTTATAATTAGGAGACTTAATGTAATAAATCACTTAAAGATATATGAACTTTGGTCAAATTTATTATAAAATTTAATATTCATTTTCTAAAATTGAATTTGATCAACTATAGCAAGTTTATTTCTTTATTAATAAGCAGCAAAAATATATTTAAACCTAATTAACTGATTAATTTTATAGCTTTTTTGTTAAAATCCATCATGGTTTATTGCTGTTGATTATTTGATATGAATGCCAAGGCAATCTTTTTATTTAAATGAGAGGATTTTGGAAAATAAATTTCCATTAACAAAAATATTAATTCATCAACTGCAAAATTGGCCTTGTTCAATTTGATCCAGTTCATATACTGAAAATTGACATGCAGTGAGTTTACTTGGTTAGATTTTTCAATATCCAATGAGACTGTTTTGCTAAGATATATACAAACTGAAAGATGCACAGGCAATAATTGTAGTGAAAAATTATTAAATTAGTTTTTCAGTTGTGTAGGAAATATCTTTAAAAACTTAAATATTTGCAAAATATGAAAAAAAGAGTAAATTTAAAAAAAGCAATAAAGAAAAATTAATATTTTATGTGAATATTTCTGAAATTTTGTTTTTCTATTACTAAATGCACAATGTAATTTTTAAAAATATTTAAATTATATTGAAACTATAAAATCTTTGAGTTTTCTATGCTTGCAATATATTATAATTAATATTATTCACTCTTAACTTAACATTCATTATATATTCATTATGAGACTTGACTAATTGCGTGAACCTGATTTGTATAATGTGACAAGGAAAATAAACCTATTGAACTTCATATAAATACCTTAGACATGACTAGTTACTTACACTTGCTGAACTTTGAGTGCCCGTCTGGATGCAACTGGTGACCCCTCACTAATGTTACCTAGTGACAGTCTATATTTATCCATTCCAGAGTTAGCATGCGTGAGGAAATGGAATTTTTAAAGAAAGAGTGGGGGAGGAGCATGTGATGATAAAAACTTAGAACATGTTAGAAGTTAGATGAGTTAAAACAGTGGTTTTTACATATATTGCACCAAGTAACCATTTTGTGTTGTAGTCTTGCACATTGTATATATTGTAGGATTAAATAAAGACGCATAACAATATGATGCCCATTTAGTAGACACAATATTTCTCATATATGCTGTAATGGTTTCAATGGAGTTAGTTACTTGAAGCAAAGTTAACTGTGGTTAGTGGAAATATATTAAATAGAGCAAGGGTCTCAAACTCCTGGGCCCAATGAATTCAGTGGTTTGATTTTTGCGGCCCAATACTTGAAAGAAAGCTTTAATATAAATTAGCCTTTAATTTTATTCATTTCTTCTAGGTTCTTATTTCTCAATTATTTGAATTAAAATATAACAATTTCATACATTAGAAATGATTTCATAATTAATTTTGGAGATCTCCTCTTGCATAATTAGTAGTTTCTAGATCTCATTATCATTAAGGTGATTTGTGATTTCAAAATGTCACTAAGACTAACAATGTATTCCAAAGTGTTATATAAGTTGTCAATTACCCAGATGTTTAGTTGGTCTGGTAAAAAATTTCCCTTTGAACACAGACCTTTCAGTCAAAGCAGTTGCAAATGAACACAGTGGTCTCAAGAGTCACGGTTCAAATTTAATTAAAGGCAGAGATTTGTTCCCAGGGCTCAGGATGTCCCTGAGTCCACCCAGCTCCAAATGGGTATGTGACATCTGACACTAGTTTGGGAAATAAAGCCAGCTTGGAATGGTGCCACAAAATCTCCTCATAGCCCTGGCCTGTGAATGCTGCATCACTTGCCAACAGACCCAATGTATTCAGAACATAGGACACAAGAATCTTTTACAATAGAAAGAGCATCTGTAATTTCTAAACATGTGCATTTCTGATCTGCCAGGTAATATTTATGATAAACTAAACCTTTCAATTATTCATAATCTGTTGTTCTTGATGAGAGCACACATTCACTGGCTACTCAGATGAAACAGAGTCAGCATAAAATGATGATATTTACATCACTAAAGGGCTTACATTAGAAAAATCTTGAAGTTTTTTTTGAGTTGAGAGAAGAAGTCAAAAGTTTTATGGAGAAGGATGTGGTGGTTGCTCCTGTTCTAAGTGATCTTTACTAGCTTGTGGATATAGCATTTTTTAAAAATGTACTAAACCTCTGCTGCTTCCTGACATGCAAGGACTCATGCACACTATTCAGCAATGTTCCCCATTAGCTGCATATCTGATCAATTCCGCAGAGCAGTTTAGGATTAATGCACAACAAATTTTAATAAGTATAATATAATATAAAAATCTGTGTTAGAGTGATGTAAAATTTCCCTGGGCAGCTTAGCACATGAGTTTGTTATTTAGCAAATGGACCAATGAACCTTAGAAGGAACATTGCCACTGAGAGTAAGAATGTTGATGATCTGTAAAAATAATTATTCATCTGTTTGCAGGCTTCAAGACACACAGACACCCAAACAAATTTTATGTGGAAGTTGCATCCTCTGCACTTCCAATGAAATGAATTGATCTTTTGTGTTATTCTTAACTCAAATATATTTTCAGGGAGAAGAATGGAGAAACAGACAAGCTTTAACAATATCTGAAAGAATTAACCGCCCTCCCCTTTTCAGGTTTCTTAAGCAGGTAATATGTTTTTTAGAGAACATATTTGTGAGGAAATCCATTCTCCATCATGAATTTTAATAAGACAAAAACTATTGAAGATAGTTATTAATAATGATGGAACAGATTTAAAAAACAATGCTTTTATTAAATTAAAATCTTTTTTTTTTTGGTGAAGAAAACATTTTGTGGCCTGCCTCACCAAGACTTTACATCCTGGCAGCTATACAAAAATGTGAGTTTGAGACCCTTGAGATAGAGGCAATGGCTTAAAAAACAAAGGGAACTTAATTTGTTTTGTTCAATTTAATTATTTTAAATTTATACATATTTAAAATGTATGTTGAAAAAGAATTAAAAAGACTTTTTTCAGAGCATAGATTGTTAATAAATACAAGGTTGAGTTATAATTTACTAGCAGTGTTAAGGATTAAGAAAAACATGTGTTT
Organism: Radix auricularia; assembly: GCA_002072015.1. Classification (NCBI taxonomy): domain Eukaryota; kingdom Metazoa; phylum Mollusca; class Gastropoda; family Lymnaeidae; genus Radix; species Radix auricularia. The sequence goes on from MUZC01000067.1 coordinate 828,304, forward strand.
ATTCAGCAAAGATCAGTGAGTGGCTTGCAATTAAAATTAGAATTAAGCAAGGAGGATACAACTTGAAGCCTATTTTCTAGCAAGAAGGCAAATAAAAAAAGGCTGCTCCATGTTTTACTCAATCAAAATTTAACTCTTAAATTACAAAACTTTGACTTATTGTAATTAAAATTGTTATTTTAATTTAAACTTAAATTTAATCAAAACTTTACAATTTTAATTTTTTAAAAATAACTTGAATAAATATTCATCGCTTAAGTTAAAATAAAATAATCTGAATAACTTTTACATTTTTAGGATATTGAGAAGTATTTGAAAGGTTTAATTTTAAAATGTCATGTGTGATTCAAAATTAAAAAGATAGTGAAAAATAAATTCTTATTATTACTAATTATAATTTTTTATCTGCTAAGTTATCTAATCTGAATGGTATGTTTTTAAATACATATTTCACTAAAGCATCATACCTTGCCTGGCCACCAAACTGTACAGCGTCCACTCGCTTTCTTGGAGGATCAGCTGTAATAAATGGAATGAACAGATATGCTTAATATTTCCTTAAATTACTTATTTGAAAAACAGCAACAACAAAAAAGGGTAAATAATGTGATAGTAACAAGAAGTACTGCAGAGTTGAACCCATGAAAAAACGTAAGTGATCTGGATTTAAATTAAAAAAAAAAAAATTACGGATACTGTTTTATTGAACCCTCTTTACAAACATGCATAGTTTGATGCCTTGAAATATTTGAGAAAATTTTGCACCATATTGGGCAAATAAAAGGGATGCCACATTTTATAAATATTTTTGTTGGTTTCCCACTTCATTTTAATGTTAACGGTTTCTTCAGGGTAAAAATTTATGCCTGAATGATGAGTCATAATCTTGGTTTGCAGTTTAATGTTCAATTTCTTATCCCTGATTAATACCACACAAGACATCAACTTTGAATGTTTAAAGATGTAGGAACTAAACACAAAAACACATAAAGATTGGTTAATTATGTATAAAAAAATAAATCTACATTAGTAAAATATGCACAGCACAATGTGTATATACATTACATAAATATGACTTAATAGGGAGACATTTGAGCCATCAAACCCTTTGCCTTACTGAATGTTTTCATTAGTTAACACATTATAAGTCAGATATTAGCGTATACATGGTGTGTTTGGCAAAAGATTGAAATAATTATTTAATCATTACAAAAAATACCATAACATTGATACTTAAGAACTGAAAACCCAAACTACATTTAAATTTCCCCCTAAGGAATTTAAAAAAATGCTTTAATAAAAAATACTGTATTAAAAACACCAAAGATCTTTGGGCATAGTAAGTGTTTAAAAAAATGCTGGTAATGAAATGTGATGTAAGTTTGTTTTGAACATTTTACTTAGGATGAAAATATATAGAATTTCAAGATTTGATGTATCAATTTTTATCTTTAAAAAATATGTTGATATAAAAAATAAAATTCTTTATTTTAAAAAAACAAACAAGAAAAGGAATTAAAGATTTAATGATAAAACAGGGATGGATGGCAAACATGTTTTTTTAAAAAGTGTTCTTGAGAAACTAAAGATTGAACCCCCAGTAAGGCAAATGGGTTAATGATAGGACCACAAACGCCCCCTGCATGGCCATTGGTACACTACCTTGTTCCTCGCCAGGTCCTGCTGACTCACTGGTGGAGTAGCTCTTACCTGATTCTGAGCGGTGCCGCACATCCAGCTCATCTTCCACACTAGGGTTCCTGAGTTTTCGGTCTAACAATAAAAAGTAGACAACCTTCTCTGTATTGTGTCTGGAAATATTATTAGAGAAAGTCTTTATTTTTAAAGCATTTTTATTATTTTGTTTTCATCTACTATTGAATAGAGTATTAAAAAAATGACACACAAAAAGCCCAACCAAAAAAAAAAAAAAATTTCTTTAGGCATAATAGTTTTCAATAACAGCTAATGAGTTATACAACTTCTTATATAGTAAGACTTATAAAATGTCCACTTAAAACACAGTTGAGTGAGAATTAAAAAAACATATTAAATAGTATAAATTTTTACATATAATATTGTCCTTAAAATTATCAGAAGATATTTGATGATTTCCATCAGGGTGCAAGTTAAACATGCCTCTATTAGTGAGAAGATGGATTAAATATCTTTCATTTTCAAATTTAGAGTATAATAAAGTGTAGGATATTTAGTTTTATTATTTTCACATCCGACCACTACATATGATTTTGTGACTCACTTTGCATTTAATAGTTCTGAGACTAATTTTTCCTTGTCTTTGAAACACTGTAATGAGTTCATTGTAGATAAGACATCTGGATCCAAATCTTCTACAGTTGGAATTATAGAGGTCTGCAGCAGTGAAGATAATACAAGATTAGTATAAAAAATATCCATGATCTATCTTTTTTTTCCCCTGAACATTCTATAGTCTTGAATTACATTTTTATTTAAGAATATTAATTAGTATATTAAAATTAAATTTAAGTTTATTTTCTATTAACTTCAATGTATTATAAATGCTTTATAAGTAACATTAAAATGGATTACTTAAGAGTTATCCTGCAGTTTAAAATAATATCCATATTTGTAAGTGACTTACACAACAATTTTATAAATCTAAATGGCTGACATTTTATTGATAGATTGTTTTGAGTTGGCCTGAATTTAATGCATACTCGTCACATTTTTTAATGATGAGAAATATATTATAAAAAGAATAATGAAAAGGTATTGTTATCATGAAATTAAATCTTATTATAAGCCCAATGCTATAAAGCAGTATTACATCTATCTGTGAACCATTGAATTTAAAATATTAGAATTGACAATTTACAATTCAGATATAATTTCCGCAAAAATTGGTATTAAACACCAGATAAATAGCTAAATTTTAATAATTATCAGCTGGTTGTTGATCTCAAAGTAATAAGTCAATGCCAGAAGTTTTTCATAAAGAAATTTTGTTAAAACAAAAAGACCCTTCAGAAATCATGTATGGCTAAAAAAAAAAGTACTTAAGTAGTTCTACATTTCAACCAAAGAAGGTTGGTAGAATTAAATATAAATAAAGATAAAATATCTTAAGCCTTTACTAGTTACTAGGCTCAATTTAATAAATATTCATAACTTTCTAGTGAAAAAAAGTTTGGAGAATGAACTAATAAAAAACTTCAGTATTTACAGTAGATGCATGAATTTTTTTTAAACAAAATGAAATAGCTGCTTTTTAAATAAAATAGGTTGCACTAGTTCTCAGCAATAAATATAAAGTGCGAATTAGCAAAAAAAAAAAAAGAAAGAAAATAATAATAATAAAAAATGCATATTAAGCTGTTACTGATTGCTTGAGGACATTGAGAATTTTTATTGAATATGACCATCTTTTAATAAAATTATTAATGATTAGTTATTATTAATATGGGAAATTTAGCTTTCATGCAGAATATAGAAAAAGGTGAATTATTAATACAATAATGTTGAGAAAGTTTCATGCATGCAAAAGAAATATGGAGAAATAAAAAGAGAACAAAACAATTTTTAAGATGATTTTCAGTTATTTTTAAAAAGTATTTAAGTTTAAAAAAAATGTTAGAAAAGAATATCAGAAATTAAATTTCAAGAAAATGTTCAAATCTATAAATTACATCTCTTACAGTTCAATAAAAGGCATTTTGATGTATAGTTTAATAGTTTTACATAATACACATTATTTGAGCATTTTTCCTACACCACTATCAATTTATAAGTCAATACAATTCTTGTTGAAAAAATGAAAAGTTAAAGACTTAAAATATTTAAAAAGTTAAAATTAAAAAGTTTATATTTATAGTTCATTTAGTGGATTAAAATTAATTTTTAGAAAGGTTTTTAGAAATAAATGTACTAAAAAGAAATAAGTTAAAAATAACTAACAAAACAAAAACAATCACCTGTACTACTTGTGCCACTGGGAGCTCTAATTCTATATGGCCAACAGTATCCCTACAGTTGACAAACCATGGAAATATAAAAAAATAAAAATAAAATTTGAGCTACCAAACAAAATTTGTGAAAGCAGAGAAAGGAGTTTATTTTCCTTTGTTATTCAGCCAGCTGGGATGTTAAAAGAAGCTGTAAAATTTAATTTCCAGTTATGATTCATTTTGTTAAATATTGACAATTTTGCAGCTCTTCAAAGTCTTCAGAAAATTTCAATGAGCAAGCAACAAAGGAACTTTCAATATATTGACAGTTATATATAAAAGTTAAAATTATTATTTTAAAATACGTCACTAAATTTTTTTTACATTCCTTTTATTTTTAATTCAGCTGGTGGAGATAGTTAATAAGTCTAAATGTAGCATTGTTTTAAAACCTTGCGGTAAGGTCCTAAATTCTACTTTTTAAAAACTACAAAAATAAATCCATTTTTGACAATCTCAATTTCTGGTAACAGAGCTAATTTAACAAGAATTTCCTCTTAAGTCATTTGCCCTTTTTGTTTCCTCCATTGTGTTAGTATGCATAAAACCCATTTTGGAATTGTAAGGCACTGAAGCAGTTAAAAGGGAGGAGATAACAGAACTGTTAATTGCTCACCACAATGCAGGCAGACAATAAAGAAATGTGAAAAAAGAAAAAAACATATTTCTATGCTGTATAGTCATTTTTTAAAGGAAAAACTCTTGAAATAAAAGTTAAACTAAATAAAAGGGTCAAAATCAAATAAAGAGATAAATGGTATATAGACGTAAATAGTTAAACTAAAAACAATGCATGAAGAATGTTAAAGGTTCACAACAAAAATTGTTTGCTGACAAGGTAACAGCCCCTAGGGTGACAATTCATAGGACAGCACACACTGCACCTAAAGTTGGTGAGGAAAAGCTAGGTGATTTGCTAGCAGTGTGTACCTGTACAATTTGCATCATGGGTAATTCTGCTTCAAGGTCCTGCTTACTTCCCCTAGAATAAAAAACCACAGCTCTTTTATCATGGTAAATGTTGGTGTAGGCCTTTGGTCTATGTCTTTTAATATTTAACAATAATTTTCTTTTCTTTGGGTTAGCATCACAAGCAATAAGACTGCGTTTTTATTGAAAGGAAATTTGACACAATTTATCAAATGGGTCTGTTTACTTAACAACGGCACATTAGAAAAATGAATCTCAGTAGGTTTTTAAAACATGATGTTCTACCTTGTATAAATTTACATATAGCTGTAATTTAACTTTCAAGTTGTATCTGTTTTCAAAATCTGTTTTCATAGCCATAATTTATGAAAGGATCCCAATATTCAGTCAATGGAGGTTTTAGTTTCGTGATGTACATTAACTGTAGTATGTCATCTTAGACTGATACGCAGTTGAAATGTTCATATTTTTCTGTGCAGTCATAGAGAATATGCATAAATATTTAGTTAAGACATTTATAAATATGTGGCCATGAATTTCTGTTAAAAAAGAAGTGTTTCTATATTTGAGTACACTGAAATAAGCATATAAATAATAGGTCAATATTGTTTATTTGAAATCCAGGCATGTGCAAAATTTTCACCTAGGGAAGTTTATCAAAATCAATTGGGAAAATGCGGTGGATTGCCAAATTTGTCAGAGTTCAATTAATTTTTACTGCTTTGCTGCTTGTAATCTAGCACACAGAACACAGTAACTAGGTAGCATGTAATCTTTAGTGGTTACTGTGAGCATTAAGATTTTCATTGCTTTAAGGTTAACGAAAGATTTTTGTTAGCTGTGTTGAACAAGTCATTTGCAACCAGGCTTCATTTCGGGAAAGTTGACAGCTCAGTGAAAACCAAAAGGACAACAAATTAATCAGTTTGGTGATGAGAAGTAAATCCAATCTATGGCTTCAGAATTTTCTAGAAGCTGAGATCTCATTAAAATATGTTTCTTTTGATTCAAATTAAAAAATGATGCTTTTGGAATTTGTTTTTCTACCAAAGATTTTACAACTTATTTGATGAATTATTTAACTGTACAAAGTTTCACTTGAAATATGAAAGTAAAGGATTACAGTAGACAAATGATTAACAGTAATGTGATTTGCTGATCATGTCTAATGGAAAATATTAGTCCTGTCCTTGGTAATCTGTAATAGGTCTTGCCCTCAGATTGTAAATGTTTGCACATGCCTGATACATATAATAAATTATTGATGCAGCATGGTAAACTGCATGCTGAAGAAGATTGAAGGTAGAAATCAAATGTCTCTCACCACAACCAAGGACCTCTGGTTAAAATAGTAAAAAGATTTTTACTTATAATTTAAGATGACTTAAAAATTAATTCAAAAAATATTCCACAGTGTCTTAAATGGGCAGATGAGTGGAAGAACCTGGTAAGTGGCTTTTAAGTTTTTGAGCACTTTGGGAGGAGATGGATTGTTTTCAAGTGTTTTAAGTATTTCAATACATTCAGTTTTCTCCAGTTATTATTACTTATATAGGAGCTCAAATTATTAGAAATCAATGGAGGCCTATGTTCCACACATTTTTATGTATTGCTTTAATTACAATGCGTTGTGCATCTTAATTTAGATATTCATTTTGTTTCATAAAGGATATATATGTTATGTAATTAAAAGTAAAGTAATTCCCAGATTTTAAAAAAGTAAGAGAAAAGTAATGTAAATTAGTTTTTTTTAAAAAGATTAAAGAAATGAGTTATTTATAAGGTTACATTTCAATTTTTAAATAGATTTGAAAGATCTGGCAACCCATATAATACAATTACAGAAATATGTTGAGTAGGAGTGTAAACCATTAACTCTGTGCCAGTTAAGAAAATAAAACTGTTTTCAAAACCTTAAAAAAAGGATTCACTCGTTAAAATCTGATAGGTAAGAGGAAGAATCACCAATTTTCATATCTACCCAGAAGTCAGTCATTTAGAATGAGGAATCCCAGTCTTGAACTATTTAACAAAACACTGGGCAATTTTATCATCATAACTAGCTCGCAATAGGTTGTTTAGATGACATGAATGCAAACATATTTGCAAGACAATAAATGTTCGTTACTAGAATTTGAATAAAATGTTTTACTTACACCAGCACCCAACCATGCCTCATCACTTCTTCCAACTGAAATAAATAAAACAAAAATCATTTTTAATTAGTTATAATGCATGAAAAGATGAGTTTTAATTTACTCACAACACTTGAAACAAATATTTTACAAGTGCCTGATTATGATTTAATGTCCTGTAACAAAGCTGGTCTGATTTCCTTTTATTTAAATCTCCAAACCACAGTTCTTATCATATAATCAGCAAAGAATGTTTCCTATATATCATTATGACATCCTTTAAAAAAAAAAAGAAAAATTAGACATCTCCAGAACAATAGAATTAATTAATTAAAATATATTAGTTTTTTAACGCATAACAAACTTCACTTGAATACTGAATGCAGTCTCAATCTATTAAATATGGTGTATTGTAGATCTACTAAAGTTTACCTATCATGTAGTCAAGAATGAAAGAATAAATACAAACATTGAACTAAACATGATTAAAAATAATTTCTGCCTACAATAGTTTTAGTGAACAATTTTAGTCATAATTAACATATCAAAGACGATAAAATTCAGATTACTGTTAGCCTTTTTTCCGAGTCCACCTCAATCATCCCACGTAAGAGATTCTGACAGTCCATAGGAACAAAATGTGGTATGTGAAATACACCTTTTTTGACTTTCTCTAGTAGCTGCCTCAAATTGTCATCGTCAAATGGAAGAGCTCCCTGAACAAAAAAATATAATACTTTGCTCAAATAATAAATCAACAAGTCTTCAATGTTACAGAAAAGGGAGAGTCTAGTTTAAAAAGTAATCCACTTAAGTGGCATGCAGAAATATAAACAATTTTCAACTACAAACCTTGACTTTTCTTTATTATTATTATTTTTAAATACTTTTTTTGTTTAGAACATTTTAATTCTTAAAAACGAAAAGGACAGGCTGAAAACTACACACAGGATGGGTTAAGTTTAAAAAAAAGGAGTGAGAATGTTGAATATTATATAGTCTAAAAGTTGAGGTTATTGTTTTAGTTCAGTAGATTACTAAAAGGGGGATAATTAACAATGTTAGGGTTATACACCTTGCATGAGAGAGTTGGATTAAATAGTGTTATCAAAGTTTTTGAACATTTGAAATTTTCGGAAGATAAATATTATTCAAGGTATCATTTGTTTTGTCATGGCCTGTGTAAAATAACTTTCAAACAAAAGTCTGTAAAAACTTAAGAGGATATATGCCTAAAATTGCCTAGTTAATAATACCACCAGTATCATGACTAGGATCATTTACTCCAATCAAGAGATCTTAAATCATTTACTCTCGATATTAACCTTAATCCCTATAACCATTTACCATCTGTAAATTTTCTACAATCATTTAACACCAATAAGAACCATGCAATCATTTTTTTTTTAATCAATAAGACATTTATGACTACTTACCACTAATAGGGCACCTTCAATTACTTACCACTTGTAGGGCACCTTCTATTACCTACCACTAATAGGGCACCTTCAATTACTTACCACTAAAAGGGCACCTTCAATTACTTACCACTAATAGGCCACCTTCTATTACTTACCACTAATAGGGCACCTTCTATTACTTACCACTAAAAGGGCACCTTCAATTACTTACCACTAATAGGGCACCTTCAATTACTTACCACTAAAAGGGCACCTTCAATTACTTACCACTAATAGGGCACCTTCTATTACTTACCACTAATAGGGCACCTTCAATTACTTACCACTAATAGGGCACCTTCTATTACTTACCACTAATAGGGCACCATCAATTACTTACCACTAAAATGCACCTTCAATTACTTACCACTAATAGGGCACCATCAATTACTTACCACTAATAGGGCACCTTCAATTACTTACCACTAATAGGGCACCTTCAATTACTTACCACTAATAGGGCACCATCAATTACTTACCACTAATAGGGCACCTTCAATTACTTACCACTAATAGGACACCATCAATTACTTACCACTAATAGGGCACCATCAATTACTTACCACTAATAGGGCATAAAGAATGACTCCACAGCTCCATACATCAGCTTTTCTGCCATCATATTTTTCCCCCTGTGAAATAAGTAAAGACTCAGAATGTAAATTAATGCAAACAATAACAACAAATTAAAATTGAAAATTAGCAGGTGTAAAATTGTACAAGTTGGACTTTGGCAGGTAAAGATGGAAGTTTTCCTCATGGCGGCACTTTGGCAGCCCCTCCCCCTCCCACTCACAAATAACAAACTATGTTATTGCTATTAAAAAAAAGTTTTTTTAAAAAGAAAATATAAATAAGGACACTATACATTATAATGATGGAAATACAAAGAAAAGCATTCATTTCATGAATAAAATTGAAGTTTTCTGTTTTCATCATGGCAGAACCTTTCATGTATCAATGTTGTCAGCTATGCCATGCTCAATTGCAAAAATAGCTGTAGATAAGTAAATCTTGGTGTATTCATCATTGGTCGTAGTTATTTTTTCATTTACTTAATTTTAGAGAAGCTAATTTAACACTTTGCATTACTTAAGACAGTGGTAAGCAATGTTCGAATTAATGATACTATTTTAGACAGGGTAACTTCAAGCCTAAATATTTTAATAAGATTAAAAAAATCTACTGGTCTTAAATTCATAAATTCTTCTTCTTTTTCTTTTTTTTTTACCAGAGAGGTAAAATATTCCTTGCTAGACAATTTCTTGTGAGCTATTTTGAAAACTGTAATTTTAAGGCAAAATTTCAAATCCACTAGATTAGTTGATGTTCGAAAATCATATCTATTATCCTAATTCCATATATTTGCCAAGACTTTGCATGAATTTCTACAGTAATCTCATCTTATGAAAAATACAACTTTCTTCTCAACTGTTTTTCTTCATAACATGGAATCATATTCGCTTCAATCACCAAATATTTACTCTATTTTTTTTTTATTGGAATGTTCGATTAAAAAGATGAGGTCTCCACATTTTAGCAAATGTCAAATCATCCTTTAAGTATTCTATTACTATTGTTCCTTTGTGAGTAGCCTCTACAAAACACATTTTTAAGCACTGGGCATTTGTAAATAATTTCGGGCATCATTGACTTCATAATGTACATGCTGTCTTATCTCTCTTTTTATGCAGGAGATTATTGCTAAAATGTAACTATTTGCTTCATCGTTCCCTGGTTTAATTGACTCAGCGTTCACATGCCACGGGTTCCACCCTATCCTCAGCCGCTTTAACTATTGTTGGGAGCTGGTTGGGCTCAGGGATACCCTTGGCCTCCGGAACAAATCCCTGCCACATTCAATTTTGCCGGGATTAAATAATGTCAAACTTTCTAACAAGAACTTCTTTCTACTTTTTTTGGTTTGTTTTTCTTACAAGAACGTATTTTGCTTTATTAATATATTTTTTAAAATTCCGATTTCTGATTCTTTCCAATTGCACACAACTTTTGTAATGTTGAGCCCTCGTTCGCGAAAGGGCTATTTTTGGATTTGTGTGCCGAGTTTTAAATCCATTAGATATAGCAATTCCGTTTATTATTTTTGTTTATGCTGAAAAACAATAGACATTACAATTAGATAGACTAAATATGCTTTGGAAGAATAAACCAATAAAGTACGTCGACATTTTTTTCCAGTAGTAGATTTACGCGAAAATCAAACTTGAACCAATTATATGTACCATCTAGGGCTGCGAAAATTACCGATTAATTTCTCGATTAATCGGTAATTTTCTTTATCGATTAAAAAAAAATTAATCGATAAAATAGCTATTAAAATTAAAGAAAATTTTTAATTTTTTTGTCGATTAATTAGTAAATGATTAATTATTAATAATTATTAATAGTTTGTTGTTGTTGTTTTGCGTACAAACTTCTCCATTTAAAAAGGAGTTGTCCAAAGTGTAAACTTTATAAAAACCTGTTTTGTAAGGACAATGATATAAAAAAAAACATTGATTAACAATAACTAAATTAAACTTCATTTAGATAGTCTACATTATATTGAACTACTTATATTTAAATATATCTCCTAATAATATTATATTTTTTAATTTGAATTAAATTAAATACTTAAGTTATGATCAATTTTAAACATGCCATAAAAGGGCATACAATTTGAAGAAAAACAACATAGTGAAAAAAATGATTATGAGGTTTTAGAAGAAAAAAAATCATAACTTTTGAACCACTTGCTTTATCATCAAACAATTTCTATATAGCTGAATTGTTTTTTTATTTTTAAAATTAATTTGAAATTTTCATCCAAATTCCTAAACTTTAATACGTTATCTAACTTTTTTTTTTTTGGTGCTAACTTTTGTTTTATAAAAAAACTCAATAAAAAAATAAATTTCCTGTTTTGGTTACTTCCTTTGAAATTTTAAGTTTAATGACGTCATACATCTTATTTTTTAGCTTTAACAACATTATCGATTAATTAATCGATAATTTTTCGAAAGTCAACGATTAAAATTAATTTAATCGATAACAGCCCTAGTACCATCACATTAATATAATGTTCGTACACTACTTGAGCCCCTATTTTTTCACATAATTAGCATTAGTATCAGAAGACTTAAGATTCATTGTGGAGTTTGAATTTTTAGCAATGGAAACGTTAAGGTATTTTTATACATTTTCTTTATTGCTTTTTAAAAATTTTTTATCTTGGCTTCTGTTTTCTTTAATTAAACGGTATCTTAAAACATTTTCAATTTTAGATGAAAATTAATGAGGAATTTGCCCCACCCCCCAAACTATGTTCCGCTCAGAGCATTCGATTGGCTCATATTTTAGATTGATGAGGTACAGTTATTTTTCTTTTTACATCAGTTGCGGCTGTCAAATTTGAAGAATTATTTAAGTTACCACCACATCAGTGTGGCTTTATCGTGCTAAATAAGCCTCTTCATTTTCAGTACAGTAGCTTTATTATCAGAAGAATTTATAGACAGTAAGGAGTTTGAAGTTTGGGATAGTTTCATTTATTTCTTTTATTAATTTCATTTTTGGCTTTTCTTTTATTAAGATAACGAGTTCCACTTTCTTGTAAAATTTTCCCTGTTAAAAATAATTAACGAGTAGAAATTTGCCACCCCCAGCCAAGTGCTGTCCGGGGCATTAGCCCCCTTGCCCCAGCTAGGAATTTGAATTTGTAGGATTTGGGGTCCGGGGAGCTTAACCTCTTTGGGCGCCCCACATACATGGTGGTGGCATAATATTTAATGTAAAAAAATTTGGACACTAATTTCGGGGCCCCCATCAAGTGGTACTTTCGAATTTCCTTAGATACCCCGCTGCCTTGCCCCCTCGGTACGCCACTGTTCTATCTATTAACTAGGAAGAAGTGATGATTTATCTCATTGCCTACAATTTCTTAATGCCACTCTTGGTGGTCACTTTGAGCCTCATTGTGTGGTCACTTTGAGCCTCATTGTGTGGTCACTTTGAGCCTCATTGTGTGGTCACTTTGAGCCTCATTGTGTGGTCACTTTGAGCATCATTGTGTGGTCACTTTGAGCCTCATTGTGTGGTCACTTTGAGCCTCATTGTGTGGTCACTTTGAGCCTCATTGTGTGGTCACTTTGAGCATCATTGTTTGGTCACTTTGAGCCTCATTGTGTGGTCACTTTGAGCCTCATTGTGTGGTCACTTTGAGCCTCATTGTGTGGTCACTTTGAGCCACATTGTGTGGTCACTTTGAGCCACATTGTGTGGTCACTTTGAGCCACATTGTGTGGTCACTTTAAGCCTCATTGTGTGGTCACTTTGAGCCACATTGTGTGGTCACTTTGAGCCTCCTTGTGTGGTCACTTTGAGCCTCATTGTGTGGTCACTTTGCGCCTCATTGTGTGGTCACTTTGAGCCTCATTGTGTGGTCACTTTGAGCCACATTGTGTGGTCACTTTGAGCCACATTGTGTGGTCACTTTGAGCCTCATTGTGTGGTCACTTTGAGCCTCATTGTCTGGTCACTTTGAGCATCATTGTGTGGTCACTTAAAATTTTAAGCCATGTCGTTGATGTTCTGATGACACAATCACTTAAATTTTTTTAACGTGATGTTCTGCTAGCTTCGGCGGGGGGGGGGGGGGGTGAAATTTTACAAATATGGTTGTGGAGGTAAAATCCGAAGAGAAATTTAGAAGTCATTTAGGACATTTTAAATAGTAATGTTTTTCAACTTTCGGAAAATCTAACGCTCACATTTTCGTCTCAGTGCTTCTACTGATACTGTTCTGTTACTGAGTATTTCTTAAGTTAAATAGCTTTTTGTTAATAATTCAAACTGTTTATTCCAACCATTCGTGTAAGCCAAAGTTAATACGCGAGGAAACGGCGCCATTTCAGCAACTCTATCCTAACTAAATGGCGCCCAAATGTTTAGGGTCAATTCGCAGGTGACGCTCGACATTTCGACTCAGTTGCTGAAGGCGCCGTTTGAGTCTTTCTTTATTTGTAAAAGACGATATGAAGCGCTACGGATACTATCAGCGCCAGGTGAAGTCAAATAACATCGTCTGCCAGAGAGGATCTGTTTCACATGAAGAAATAAAATCGTGTTTTTTTCCTTCTTAGTTCCCGGTACTGGTAAAGGAATGTATAGATGCCTCTATTTATATAATACGTTTCCTATAAATACTATACTATAATAAAAAGCATGTTTTCAATCTGGTGTAACATTTGCTATATCTGGGATAAAAATAACTGTACTGGAATTGCATGCGTTATAACTTGTATGATGTGTATCCAATAAGGAATAAGGCGTGTCCGAACTGGGATTCTTGGGTGCAATCATTTTTTAATACTAGGATAGTGTGTCGTAACTGTGACAAGTGTGTCCGAATTGTGATAAGCGTACCCTAATTGGACTCACATCTGTCCTCAGTGTGGTGCATGTATTTCAACGGCTATACAAAGAGTTTGAATAAGGATTGTTGTCATGATCGTCCAAACAGTGATAACAATATTCTCTGTAGAAAAAACTGTGTCCGAGCTGGTGTAATAGTTAAATGTCTGAAGCATACAAATGCAGTTTTCCGTTTAGCTAACTACGCTTTCGTTGGGCTGAATATAAAAAGTAAGGGGCCGTCTATAAATGACGCAACGCATTTTTAGCCAATTTTGCACACCCCCCCCTTGTCACACTTCGTCACAAAAACTTAGAAGTCACAATATGACGTCACAAATCTGTTACCCCCATTCTTCTTCTTCTTCTTCGTTCTCAATATTGAATATTGGGTTTTGCGTGCCACGAGTTTTGCGCCAATTGGCCCGTGGTCTCCGACTTCAGCCTGCTGTATTTTCTGGATTTGCTTCCATAGCCTTTGGTCAGCCAAGACCATCTTCAAGGCAGCAGTTGTGCTTGGCAAGTGATGCGGCGGTCACATGCCACGGCTGAGGGTTCCACGCATTACCCCGCCGCTTTTCACCCATTTGGGGCTGGGTGGAAATCGGGGACGCCCTGGGCCCCGGGAACGAGTCCCTGGCTTCCCATGGATTCGAGCCCGTGACCATCGGGGCGCCAGTCGAGCGCGCTTGCCACTCGACCACCGCGGCCCCCCTGTTACCCCCCTTTAAAAGCAGCATTTTCTCTTTGAAAATGAGCATGTTTCAAATCACTTTATTGTCCTTTTTATTATGTATTTAGTGTTAGGCTGTAATCTGATGTCGTAACACGCGTGAACCCAATGTAAAAACACCATAAAATAAATCGTATGAAATTGAATATTAAAGCGAAACTTTGATTTAAAGTAGCATGTTTGGACGTGACGTCACAATTCTTAAACTACCCCACCCCCCTTGTCACATATCGTCACAAATGAGGGGACCCACCCCGTTCCCCCTATATGAGTTATGTCTAAAAGATAACCATGAACACATTTTCAGCGTTGTTTCCCAGAGAACAAAGTTATCCTCAATTAGTTTCAAGTACCAAGTCACCTCAAACTGGAACTTAAGAGGATCAGGGTCCCCTCGACAAAACAGTGGCCCTCATTATTATTAACGATATTATTATTGTATGAAGGCTAAAGTGTGATTATAAATAAATAAATATAAGGTATACTTGGGGCTCTCGTGTAGATAATTTCTGAGAAAAATGACAAGTGAAGCCTCTTGGGTTCGAGTTGCTGGCCCTTAGAGATTGTCTAAAATGGCGTTAACAATCGTTTCCCGGTTTAAATAAAAGTCTTTTTCAGGAAGAAACTTCTGGGAAATGTAATTAAACCCTATCAGGGCTGCGGCCATTCACAAAAACTATTTCGTAGTCAAAGATGTGGAAATTTTAGTAAAAAGAATATTAAAAAGTTTCAGAAATGGTTGAAATAATAAATAACACAATAAACAGGTCATCGGTTCTCAAGCCACTAAGTTACGTATCACACTGTAGCTCTTTTATAGTTCGGAATGCAAAGGCTTCGTTCAAATGGTCAAATTGTGACGGAAATGCTTTAAACTTGTATTATGTGTATATTTATTTTTATTTTTTATCTGTAAAGAGGTACTTAAAAAGGGAAAAATACCGCCAATCTTGTAAATCATAAACAACTTTTGTCCAAATTTATTTCCTAAAATATTAACTTAAGTAAGCATGTAATAATGGATCTCTTACCCTTATGACCTCTGGACATGCGTAATGTGGAGACCTGTCAGAGAGAGGAAAAGAAAAGACACAATTAAAAAACAACAACAACAAAGTAACATATGTTAAAAACTAGAAAAATACCCTCCCTTTTCAGCGTAAATTTGGTTTTCATTTCAGTTAGCATTGAAAACCCCGCATAACACCAATTGAAAACACAAGTATTGGCTTTAATCTGAATCACGATGGATATAGAATCTACTAAATATATTAACTTCACTGTCTTGTCTTTATGTCTTTCGTGGTCCCGCGGAAAAACAAAAGAAAAAATGACACACTTCCCTTGATCCTATATAGCTTACACTTACTTAATTTTTTCGCAAAATACCTCCTCTGCTGAGGTCAAACGAGCCCCACTTTACGGAGCTTCACTATTTGAGAACCACTGGTTTAGATCAAGTTCTAATTATTTTCGAAATTTTGATGTTATAAAATCTATAGCTTGAAGGACAATGAAACCACCGCGCGCGTCCATTTACTTGCACTTGTTCCAAAACCTTCAATCTAAGCAGTTTACGCCAAGATACAGTCTGGTAGTTTATATTGGAAATGTCACATTAGGAGTTCTAAAACTACATAGTTGTAAGGGTCACATAAAAAATTTACTCTAACTGATTTTAAGGTCACAAAATTATGAGTATATTTCAAAATATGATACTTTTATTAATGACTGATTTAACACTGGTAGGTATACATTCATTAACTATTTCCTTGGATCACACATCATGTTTGGAGAAGAAATAACATAAAACGTCAGATCAGAATGTGTAGAACATTAAGCAACTTTGTCACAAGTCACAACCATATGAAGACATTCTTATTTCAGTGTGTCGACTAAACATTCATCGATCAATATTTGGCATCCTCTGGCTGCATTTAGTATAACATCTCCACCTAAGTTGGTTTGAACACTGTCATTATTGTTATGTATTATAAATACAGTACATCATTGGGGACGTTTTTTAGACTAATAAAAAAACAGCTGTATTCATTACTGGAGAATATTCAAAACTGACAAGAGTAACACCATTAGTTAAATCATTAAACCTTGAAACACTAGAGGATAGAAGAACCAAGAGTAAATTAGTAATTATACATAAGGCTATTAATTCTAATTTAGAAATACAACACAAAGATAACTTAATACAACCCTCAGATAGACATAAAGATAAAACACCTTTCTTATTCCATATGCAAGAACAAACACATACAAGTTTTCTTTTTTTCGGTCCGGTATTCGGGCGTGGAATGGGTTGCCTGAAGAAACCAGGAAAGCCAACACTTTATCATCATTTAAAACTCTAGTAAGAATACAGGACTAAACACAAACCATAGAAATACGTAGGACGCAATAATCTTCTGTACAGAAGGAGCGTCTGTAACATATAAGATAAGATAAGTATGTTTGTAGCATAGTATTTTTGCTAAATACTCATCTATATTGTTATTGAATCTTGACAATCGTATTATTTATGGTAGTATCGTTCCAAACCATAACTGGACAAAGTAAATTTAATCAGTATTGATGAACCTAACCAAATATTTTATTAGGCACCTTATACTGTGTAATCGTATGATATATACACTCTGGTTATCGAAAAAAGTTATTATTTCATTTATTACAACATCCCTCATAATTGAATTACCTTTCTAGCCATGCATGGAATATCGCTCGGTATCCTACTAGCAATATTGGAGCAGTAACAGACCGGACATTAAACGCTCTCAAAATCGAGACGAAAGGCTTCTGGGCAGTGATGTGTTAGGACACTTAAAGCATTCTGGTATCCCCATTAACGTAAACCGTTATCCCGCTTCAGGGTTATACCCCCACTCCCCACCCACCTATTCCAGTTCTCCGACACATGGCCGAAATGTTTGACCGGACCGAGGTTAATCTTGAGCACTATGTCCCCAGGACCGATGAGCAGTTCCATAATCTTTATTTTACTGATAAGTATTCATGTTGGCGGACCGGCAATGTATGACTCACGGACCGGCAATGTATGACTCACGGACCGGCAATGTATGACTCACGGACCGGCAATGTAAGACTCACGGACCGGCAATGTAAGACTCACGGACCGGCAATGTAAGACTCACGGACCGGCAATGTAATGCCACGGACCGGTAACCGTAGTCTCGCCGATGGTCCAAAAAGTTGCACTAGGAACACAGTCAAGCAGAAGTAATTCTTGAATATCATGACTCTACTGGCATGCTAAAGTGCAATACATGAAAATGATAAAAATAAATTTTAACGCAGAAGCTAATATGTTATCGATTATGTCTGTAAGTTTTCTGTAAGAAATATTTTACATTTAGACTATATTGTGGCTATAGTATTTGATGCGTGTAATAATATAATAAATGAAACGAAAGCATACAAAGGAAGAGAGTGTTTAGAATTACTCTCCGATGCAGCGAACAGGAAGTACGATGACGCAGCAGTAATCGATTGGTTCACCAATACTGATTATTATAATACATTTTTATTATGTTGTGCTTGAGTTTCTGAATATACCTTTGAAAAAATAGCTTACAAATGTTAATTGTTTGCCTGTGACTTTTCTTTTCTTTCTTTTTTTATGACCCCCCTCCCCCAAATTGCTTTTAGAATTATTTTCTACCCAACCTTTGAGCAAGTCGACCCACATTTCATCACCATCTTTAATGACGCGCGGCTCGAAATCAATACGATCTTAGCAGAGACTTATAATAATGGGTCCTAACACAACCCCAGAACCTGATAACAATAACAATCTGGAAGGGATCATGAATCTAGGGGGTGTAAATGGGGACCTATAGCGGCACTCAAGTTGGCCCACTCTTGACCTCACAGAAAACCGTCGGCTAATGTTAATCAACAACCCCGGTGAGGAAGGGAGGTGGGGGGAGCGGTGATAGGCGCCTGGAAAGACTTCTCGGCCCATGAGTGGTAATGAACAACCTCGACCAACGTGTGCGTACACGGTCTTATGACTCAGGGAGGTGAGTGTAAACAAAGTGTGCGTACACGGTCTTATGACTCAGGGAGGTGAGTGTAAACAAAGTGTGCGTACACGGTCTTATGACCCAAAGTGTGCGTACACGGTCTTATGACCCAAAGTGTGCGTACACGGTCTCATGACTCAGAGAGGTGAGTGTAAATAATACAGATGACCTCGAATTGGTTTATGCCTGGGTGTGAGCACACGTCAGACAACGGACATTAGTGGGGGTGGGGGTATATGAAGGATAGGCACGTAGCGTCTCAGATACGTGTATCAGATGAACACATCCATCGTTATCACGTGATTAAATGGCAATTAAAAAAAAATAAAAAAAATTAATAAACGAGGGAGAAACCAAAGAAAAAGTAATTTCGCAAATTATGTTTTTTTCAACTAAGTAAATAAACAGCCTAAGCCAAAAAGCGAGGGAGAAATGGTTAATTGTTTGACCTGACTGGCTCAAGGCTTTGATTGCCACAATGAAATGATCATTGTTAATAACACGAGTTAATAACACTAGTTTATAACACTAGTTTATAACACTAGTTTAATCAAGTGATTTATAATAAAATGTATATTCTGACGCCTTCAGTCTTTAATTTGATTTAAAAAAGAATAACACCAGTGACACAAGTTGGGATATCGTCTTTACTTTAAAATATTTAATCAACGATATTCTCTATTTTTTTTGTTACGTACTCTTTGTTAAGTAACCAGTAACATACAGCTTGAGTTAATTCATTGAACATCTTAATGACTCGTAACATAATTCAGTAATAAAAAGAAAAATACAACCACTTATTTAAACAAGTAATAAAAATTCGAATGAGTATTTTAACATAATTTCCAACAAAGAATTTACGATTTTTTCAATTCAAGGGAAAATCATTCTAGAGTCACATCAAGAATGTATCTGTATAATGCGCTACAAGAGCATTAACAAAGCGTGAAAACCTCATTAACTATTATCTAGATTTCATTAAGTAAAAGACATTTCAAATCAATAATTCTGAAACTAAACAAAACAATTGCTGTCTACAAATTGCTGCTTAAATTACGGGAGTCGAACCAAAAAAGATGTTTCAAATATTCCTTCTCCAACATTGTTTAAAATATTATTAGCTATCGTTTGGCGTTTGTTTCAACCCGATAGATGTTATGGTTGGCGAGAAATTGTAATAATATTGATATTTTTATTTAAACATATTTTTTTTCCAAGAAATCCGGTAAACTTTTTGGGCACTTTTTGGTAATTTTTTTGACCCGTGCACATCCTTGGGACCTCCTTAACATATTTGCAAATAACCCGAATACTCTATCTAATATGGTTCAAGAGAAGTCGCTGCTCAAAGTTCGAAAAGACAGCCCGGACATTTCAAATATATAAACGCAATTTGTCCCAAGAGAAATTGCGTTTAAAAAGTACATGTAGTTCCTTTATTATCATAATATGTGATTTGTTTCATTTCTATTTTACTAAAGCCATGTCTTCACACAGCTCCATCTTTTGTAACACTCGGGAACTCTGATCAACCAACGCACGAGTTTAAGTCAAGTAGTGAATTAGTACGCCTTAGCCGAGAGTTCAAATGAGTGAAGGTAATGAAATTCGGAAAAGGGGGGGGGGG
>MUZC01000067.1:848775-884858 GCA_002072015.1 Radix auricularia
GGGGGGGGGGGGGTGTAGCTATAGGGTCTGATAATTATTGATGTCAGGGTAAAAATTACTTTTGATGTGATCAAAGTTATCTGCGCCTTATGATCGACTTTAGGGTGGAGAGTATAGGCCTGAGTCAGGAGAGAGAGAGAGAATAGAGAGAGAGAGAGAGAGAGAAGAGAGAGAGAGAATCATTGGATGTCAACATATCTTTAGAGATTGCTTCTAAAAAGGTTTTATTTCTTACCATTTTGCATATTTTAAAATAAAGGAAGAGAATGAATCTTTCTGAACCCAATGGTCAATCTACGAACTGAGTATGTAGTATGTTCCAATAAAAATGAATCAATACCAGTTTATACCAGTTTTTTATATTCTGGTGAATCCTGTGTTTGAAGCTGTTGGGGCGTCTATTATAAATCTTTTCATCTGCCAGATCACTGGAGGTCGTGACACAGTGCAGTTGTGAGATAATCCACATGTCTATCATGTCGTACCATCAACCCACATGTCTATCATGTCATACCATCAAACCACATGCCTATCATGTCATACCATCAACCCACATGTCTATCATGTCGTACCATCAACCCACATGCCTATCATGTCATACCATCAAACCACATGCCTATCATGTCATACCATCACCATAAAATCATCTCACACACGTGACTGTTATCAGGAACTAGAAACTAGTGATTAAAAAAAACTGTCTAGAAAACCAAGATGCAATCATTATATTTCGTTATTCAGATAGCTACAGAAGGTTAAACTAAGGTCTTGAAAGATTTATATTTTAAAGTGTAGGTGGGTAATCGTGAAGAGCATTAACTTCATTGTAAAATAGGCCAGAATCGAGAGCCCAGTTAGAGAAGAGAGTAAGTGGTATGCACTGGTGGTTATGTAACATTTAATTATAATTTGCGGTAGAAACGCTTGTAAAGTTTCAACTCTATTGGACGCACTTAAAGTGGTTAAGAATGGAGATTCAAGAAAGACATCACTCAAAACTAAATGCGGGTCACAAAGTATGACCGAAATCGTATTATTTTTTTTTTTTACTGTATTTGAAGGGTAATTGTATAAAAGATTCAGTTTGCTTGGTTACCAGGAAGTGGATCAAAGTTGAGATGTCAGAGGCTAAAAAGGATATGAAACGTATTTATCTTTTGATAAAATTATGCAAAATACCTGTCACTCTAGATTAAGCGGAGGTCATTGGTATTATTCTTGAGACTTGTATGGTCATCAATTTTGTGTAAGTGCTCAGACCTTCCCTTCAATTCCATATCAGGAAGTATTCAAAATTTAAATGCGAGATTCCAAAACAAACGAAAAAAAAACACTTTTAGTATGCGTACCCTTTTCTTCATGGATTTTAAATACTGTATTGGTGTAATTAGTATGCAGCGTAAAAAGGAGATTGCATAAAGCGTAAATTTACCAAGCAAATTAGGGATACTCATAAGAATGACGTTAGTTACATAACTATAAACACATTTTTAGTGTAGTCACTTCAGGAGATAGAAAAGTCACCAATGACCTGCGTCCGTGTGATGGTATTTCTAGTCGCCATTTTGGGGGTATCTACAGCAGTAGTAATCACATTTAAAATTATCATCATCGTTATTTTTGTATTAAAAAACACAAAAACACAAAGAAAAAAACAACATAAAAACAACTTTTTACTATTTTTACATATCGAGAAAATCCAATCTGTTTAAAGGACGATACAATCAATGTTCCAGTGGGCCGCACGTGGTCCGCGGGCCGTAGGTTGCTCACCTCTGAACCAGGCGAGACACGCCCAAGTACTTAAGCTGGGATGTGTCAAGATGAAGATATATCATTGATAAGCCTTGTCTCGTCATACAACAGAGGGCGGGGTAACGGATGTACACAAGTCATGGAACAATAACGAGAACTCTTCCGTTGTTTAGCCCCCCTGCCTCTGGAAGTTCAAACTGTTTTTCCCCCCCAGTAGCACTTTTAGGATTTTTACCAATCAAAATGAAGCCCTACTCCTTTCATTGTAACATGTAATTTACAGACATCTAGCAGGGCTTCTTCGTATCCAACCATAAATATGCGCAGGGAAACCAACTAAAGTCAAAATTTATTGGCAAATTTATATAATCAGACTTGGACTTTTGGAAATATTTTCACCAACTTAGGTGCCATCCATAAAGTACGTCACGCTATTTTTGACAATTTTTACTCCCCTCCCTGTCACAAATCTTGGACCCCCCTCCCTAAAGTACGTCACACTTTCGAATAAAAATAATTTTTTAATTAACAAAATATAAATAATTAAAATTTAATATAAAATACAGTGACGTCACACTTGGCCATACACCCCTGTCACAAACTGTCACACTTTCTTACCCCCTTTTCCCCCTCTGGAGCGTGACGTACTTTAAGGACGACCCCTTAACGGTAATAACAACAACAGATTTAGACAGACATTCCCAACAGTACCGCATTTAGATGTGATAGGATAAGTGCCTAAGCTTATATGAGATATGGATCCCTTCATTAGTCAAAATATTCGTTTAGATCAATACGGCACTGTTACACAAAGGAACAACTTAATATTGATTAATTTTAATGAAATAATTTTTGGTAGAGAAAAGAGAAACTTAATACTGCGGAGTGCGCTTGTTTTATGGTGTATTTTCATAATGAATGATTCTACGGTGGTCCAGCGGTAGCGCGCTGGACTGCCGGACCGAGGCAAAAGAGAGTCATGGGTTCGATACTCGGACCTGGCAAGGCCCCAGGGGCATTGTGCTAGCCACACAATCCGTGGCTCATTAGTGCTGGCTTAATAAAACTTGTGAACGCTACTTCACTAGCCCAATAGTCCGCCATGGACTAACACAGGGGTTATATTTAATCATAGAAATCAAATGAACAGCCTTAATTCATCAACGATGATTTTCAAAATATTTATTTATATGTCCCTAAACATTATTCATGGTCGGCCAAGGAAGATTATAAAACTGTTACGCTAGAGTCTTCATTTACAAATTAATGTGATTATACATTTATAAATATATGTGAGTACACATTTATAAATGTTAAAAATCAAATAAACTGAAGAGTTCTATCAGGCCATACCGCAGCCGTTAGGATCAATTGATTACATTTCAACTTTTTCGCTAATGCAACTTTGAATCGATTGTGGTGTCTGCAGTCATATTTTTAGCCCACCCCCCTACAATATTAAATTGTGTTAGACAATGATATGAAATCTACTTCAGTAGTCAAAACATTCGGTGGGAGTTCTAAAACAATTGTTTCATCACGAAAAAAAAACCAACAAAAAACTTTTGTTTTACACAAGCTTGATATTTTATCGTCAGAAAATAAATAATTTATTCAACATTATCCTCATAAGAATTAAAAAAAAAATAAATCTCTGACTTCAATTTCCCAAAATATATTCTGTAATATTTCACGGAATCGCCAGTCAACAATCATGACATATTGTTGTGTTCGTAATGTAATCCATTATTAGGACCAACTTAAATTCCTGCACGTGAGTATCTATGTAAAACGTAGCCGGTGTTCAATGAAATTTTAATGTATAACATGGTAAGTGTTATTTACATCATATTATATGCAGACAATTTTGTTCCAGATTGGGATTCCAGCTGCTTTATCCCGAGAGTTTATAGTTTGTATCACCCTGGTCATAACTTACTCAGTATTCCCTCGCTTACCGCCCTCCTTCACTGCTTATTTCCCCTACATACCCCTATAGTGTACACTGTACACACATGTGCTTATTTCCCCTATATGCCCCAATAGTGTACACACATGTGCTTATTTCCCCTACATGCCCCTATATATAGTGTACACACATGTGCTTATATCCCTTACATGCCCCTATATATAGTGTGCACAAATGTGCTTATTTCCCCTACATGCCCCTATATATAGTGTACACACATGTGCTTATTTCCCCTACATGCCCCTATAATGTACACACTTGTGCTTATTTCCCCTACATGCCCCTATAGTGTACACACATGTGCTTATATCCCCTACATGCCCCTATAGTGTACACACATGTGCTTATTTCCCCTACATGCCCCTATACTCTTATATCCCCTACATGCCCCTATATATAGTGTACACACATGTGCTTATTTCCCCTACATGCCCCTATAGTGTACACACATGTGCTTATTTCCCCTACATGCCCTTATAGTGTACACATATGTGCTTATTTCCCCTACATGCCCCTATAGTGTACACACATGTGCTTATTTCCGCTACATGCCCCTATAGTGTACAAACATGTGCTTATTTCCCCTACATGCCGTATAGTATACACACATGTGCTTATTTCCCCACATGTCCCTTTAGTATACACACATGTGCTTATTTCCCCTACATGCCCCTATAGAGTACACACATGTGTTTATTTCGATTGGCGAGACATTTTGCAGGCATGGAAGGAAAGAAATTCCAAGCCAATATTATTTTTATTATCCGTCTTTCTAAATGCCTGCTAAAAAAGGATGAGGCTGTTTTAGACTGAGGAATGCGATGGAAAATAAAATGCTAATTTTAAAAAAATATATATTTGAATAAAAATAATGAATTTTAAGCCCAAAAAGTGTTATGAAAAAAGATGGACTTGTTTAAGGAACTCAAACAGCAAAAATCTAAGCCCCCCCCTTCCCTCATCCTCCCCCAGTCCAGCTTTCCTATTTCTTCTTTTTTATGATGTATGTAAAGATGGCTGTTTCGTGTATATAACGATGGCTGTTTGGTGTATGTAAAATTGGCTGTTTTGTGTATGTAAAGATGGCTCTTTGGTGTATATATAAAGATGGCTGTGATGTATGTAAAGATGGCTGTTTGGTGTATGTAAAGATGGCTGTTTGGTTTATATAAAGATGGCGATTTGATGTATGTAAAGATGGCTGTTTGGTGTATGTAGAGATGGCTGTTTGGTGTATGTAAAGATAGCTGTTTCGTGTATATATAAAGATGGCTGTCTGGTGTATGCAAAGATGGCAGATCGGTGTATATATTAAGATGGCTGTTTGGTGTACGTAAAGATGGCTGTTTGGTGTATGTAAAGATTACTGTTTGTTGTATGTAAAGATGGCTGTTTTGGTGTATGTAAATATGGCTGTGTGGTGTATATGTAAAGATGGCTAGTTGGTGTTTGCAAAGATAGCTGTTTGGTGTATATGTAAAGATGGCTATTTGGTGTTTGCAAAGATAGCTGTTTGGTGTATATGTAAAGATGGCTGTTTGGTGTTTGCAAAGATAGCTGTTTGGTGTATATGTAAAGATGGCTGTTTGGTGTTTGCAAAGATAGCTGTTTGGTGTATACAAAGATGGCTGTTTTGGTGTATACAAAGATGGGTGTTTTGGTGTATGAAGGATGGGTGTTAAATAAACGGAGGTCATCATCTTGAAGATTTTGTTGAATTGAATTCCCTATATGGCTAAACATCTGAAGATTTTAAAGTGAACATTTTTGATTGCTTCCTGATGTAATCAATTATGTAATTTTGTGTATGTATGTGCGTATTTTTAAGTTTGTGTGGTGTTTATATGTGCAAAATAAGGGGTAGGACTGCAATCAGGCCGTCACAAAAGTTGACGGACTCCTTCCCTGTGTCCGCCTTCTCTCAGAGGTGCAGCTCTCCAAGTCTAACGATTCCCCTCCGCCCAAGGAGATGATGGCCTGTTTTATTTTGTTGCTCTTGTGATTCAAACACAAACCGACCCTTTAAACAATATTATTCTGATAATTTTATTCACCGCACATCCACGTAGTAACCCAAGAAAGTTGTAGTCAGATAAGTAACTTAAAATATATGCACTAAATGGTGTATACAAAACACATTCTTGTTGCGTAAAAAATGAGTGTGCAAATTATGTGAGTAATTTCATTAAGTTTGTTTACAACCACGCCCCCCCGTGCACAGAGAATGTCTACCTGAAGCAATTACTTGTCACTTTGTGCACAGATGGGTGAAGTCCAAGACCGGGGGTTGGTCAAATAAAAACATTGAATTGGATGGTCAGAGGAGGAATAATTGGCGCGGGTAGGTGTATCGAAAAGGACAACGGTCAAGCAAAGACTAATAGTGCAAACAGTGTCCGTTCGTCAAAGTGTATAAGGTAAAGGGAGCGTTTAATGTCTTCTTGTATCTATGGCAAACAACTAAGTGCGCTGTATGGAAATATACTCGAGGAAGTATTAGTTGAAACCGAGTTATTGTGAAACGCGAGTGCGCGTGTTTATTTGTGTGCGTGAGTGTTTGTTTGTTTCTGTGTTTGTATGTATGTGTGTTTGTGTGCGTGTCTGTGTGTGTGCGTGTGTGTGTGTGTGTGTTTTTGTGTGCGTGTCTGTGTGTGTGCGTGTGTCTGTGTGTATTTTTGTGTGCGTGTCTGTGTGTGTGCGTGTGTCTGTGTGTGCTTTTGTGTGCGTGTCTGTGTGTGTGCGTGTGTCTGTGTGTGCTTTTGTGTGCGTGTCTGTGTGTGTGCGTGTCTGTGTGTGAGTGCTGAGGCGGAAGGCAGACACGAGAGAAATTCGTTGGCAGCGCCAGGACCTCTCTGCTTGACTCACGTGACAATTTGTTACAACAAAGCCGCCAAACATGACGTAATTAACTGCAGGTGTAACTTGAGGTGAGGTGGGGGTAATACGGTGTCGTCTTCACCCATGGGAATATGAGGTCGTAAATTTTGAGGATATTATCTAAATATTATGTGGTTGCATGGAACAGTTCTTTGTTGACTCTAAAGATTACATCAGAAGCTTGAAAGAAGAGATCTGACTAATTCATTGCGAAATTCTATTAATAGAAATAGGTATTCTCTTGGACCACTATTAATAAATTAATGAAACATCCGAAGATCCTATCTCAATAAACTATGGCATATACATTATTAGTTGATATGAACCATCTAAATGGTTTACAACTTATTTTACTAAATAATATAGCGACCGTATTGTTACTATTTCATTTGTGCGCTGAAAAACAATTAGTTTAGGAAATCCTTGTTTATAATTAGTAACATTACATAAAGAGAAATGACGTCTCAGACCGGAAGACGTCATTTCTCTTTATGTAATGTTACTAATTATAAACAAGGATTTCCTTAGTTTAGGAAATCCTTGTTTTTAAAATTAGCAACATTACATAAAGAGAAATGACGTCTTCCGGTCTGAGAAACGAACAGCCCAAAAAGAGTTGATTGAAAAGTGTGATCGGTTGTTTAAACATTTGAAAAGCGTCATTATTGATAAGTGAGACACAGCGATGTTAATGATTTCGAGAGACAACTTAACAATGGCTACAAATTCGTACAGCATGGTTATTGATTCATTTT
This sequence comes from Radix auricularia, assembly GCA_002072015.1. NCBI lineage: Eukaryota > Metazoa > Mollusca > Gastropoda > Lymnaeidae > Radix > Radix auricularia. The sequence goes on from MUZC01000067.1 coordinate 856,132, forward strand.
CAGTGAAAGAAAACATATACACAGCCTTCTTCTTCTCGTCTGGAATTCGGGGGTGGAATGGATTGCTTGAACAAGTCAGGAAAACCAACACACTATCATAGTTTAAAACTCTATTAAAATGCAAGACTTCACAGAAGGGGAATGCCCCCCCCCCTCTTCTTTTCTTCCAACCCCCAGTCACCAGCGTTAAATCCTATTACTTTTAACAATTACAATCATGAAACACCATTCAGGTTTTTTTCTTCTTTTTTTTTTTTAAAACTACGTTGATGCCCATGAATATCATCACGCTTCCCCATAGTTACGCCTCTGATTGCTACCTTAAGACGGGTTGCTCCCCGCCCCAGATTTCACGGTTTCTACGTGAGACACCGCTGAACGTGGTGAACTCTATGTACCTCGGTTCGCCATTGTTCACCAGTGTACGGAGATATTTCTTAAATGTGCTCAATTTATCATCATCATCATCCCGACCCGCCAACAACGCACTCAACGCCTTCAGCGCGCTCCTCAGTGCAAGAACTCCCAAAACTTTGGTTTTTACCCATCTCCTTTTCTTCTTCCTGTTCCAAAAATATGCTCGGAAAGAAAAAAAAAAGAAGTAATTTTCCTATTATCTTTCCTTAACTACCCTTCCTTCCACGAATTACCAAAATACGAAACCTGGAAACTAAGAGAATGAACATTACACAAACTGAAGTAACTGTTGCGGGAAAATTGAAAAAAAAAAAACTTAAGGAAAAGAAGAGGAACAAAAAACGCTAGAAGTAAATATTATGATCTGTCGTTTCCTGGCGGTATGAGAGACAAAGAGATTTACCTGGGCCCACCGGGAGACGATCGGCTGTTTGTACAAGACGACACCAGCAACATGTCATATAACACAGTTCTAACCGGATGACATCAACAACCTGTCATATAACACATTTCTACACGGATAACATCAACAACATGTCATATAACACATTGCTACACTGACGACATCAGCAACCTGTCATATAACACAGTTCTAACCGGATGACATCAACAACCTGTCATATAACACAGTTCTAACCGGATGACATCAACAACCTGTCATATAACACATTTCTACACGGATAACATCAACAACATGTCACATAACACATTGCTACACTGACGACACCAGCAAGAAGTCATATAACACAGTTCTAACCGGATGACATCAACAACCTGTCATATAACACAGTTCTAACCGGATGACATCAACAACATGTCATATAACACAGTTCTAACCGGATGACATCAACAACCTGTCATATAACACAGTTCTAACCAGATGACATCAGCAACCTGTCATATAACACATTGCTACACTGACGACATCAGCAACCTGTCATATAACACATTGCTACACTGACGACACCAGCAACCTGTCATATAACACATTGCTACACTGACGATACCAGCAACATGTCATATAACACATTGCTACACTGACGACATCAGCAACCTGTCATATAACACAGTTCTAACCGGATGACATCAGTAGAATGTCATATAACACATTGCTACACTGACGACACCAGCAACATGTCATATAACACAGTTCTAACCGGATGACATCAGTAGAATGTCATATAACACATTGCTACACTGACGACATCAGCAACCTGTCATATAACACATTTCTGTCCACCCAAACTGTATCGGCAACCCGTCATCTAACACACTACCACTCATTTTCTGAGGCCTGCTTTGTTACACATTGCTGCATAATATTTTTGCTAAGTATTAAACATAGGCATATCTAGTGGGAGAGCGAGAGTGTGTGTGTGTAAGAGAGAGATAGAGTGTATGTGTGAGAGAGAGAGTAAGAGAGAGTGTGATAGAGATAGAGAGAAAGAGAGAAGTCAAGACGTAAGACCTATTGTCAAAGAGACCGACGTCTCCCCACTGAAGTCTGCTGGTCGCTGTGGGCGGTCGTAATGATTATACTTACAATAAAGTTATTTGCCCTTAAAAATCAGTTCAGCGAATAAAGAATGGTCTCCCCTTTTCTTGACTTCATATGACATTCTGGTATCACTCACTACAAACTCTGCACCATATGGCACGCCGGATAAAACTCTTGGTTCAGTACCATCAAAGTTTACTGTAGCCAGCTTGGGTCTGGTCAAATCGAAAGTTCATTTATTCTCAGCCTCACCACGTGAACACTAAGGAGAGAGCCAAGTTTAGCTTTTGAGTTTTTTAGACGAAATCTCTGATAATGTCAGGCTGTTCGGGAGCCATTAAAGAACCCAAGAGAAGGCCGCATGGAAGGCGTTAAGTCACATTGATCAATTAATTATACTAACTAGTGCCCCAGAGTCTTTGGCTTTGGAGCATATTTTCAGAAGTGAACGTCCCAATGTAACTGTTTATGAAATGGGAATAAGTCTTTACCAGGTGACAGTGTTGATGATGTTTTACACATAAGTTGATATTCCCTGGTTATCTAAGTCCTCTAATCAGATAGCAGTGTTGATGTTTTACACGTAAGTTGATATTTCCAAGTCCTCTAATCAGATAGCAGTGTTGATGTTTTTTTACACGTAAGTTGATATTTCCAAGTCCTCTAATCAGATAGCAGTGTTGATGTTTTACATATAAATTGATATTCCCTTGTTGTCTAAGTCTTTTACCCAGACAGCAGTATTTACGATTTTCAGGGGAGTTGCTATTTCGAAATCCTTCACCAGATGCCGATAAAAATACTTTTGTTGTCGATTAGAAACGTTGTTTAGTGATCAGTGGATAGTGCTGTAAGCGGGGCAGAGGTGGATTCAGGTGTATAGTATAATAGACATGACATTTCAAGACATTGATGAGGGGGAGGGGGAGATGAGGCTTACAGGTAGGAGACGAAGAGGTCGATGAGTGGGTCAGAAGTCTCAGGCACGGGTCAAAGGAGGTGCAAAGACTGCAAATGTACTAGATGGTTTTATGATCATCACACATTTTGACGTCATGGCCATATGGAGAAATTAATATGATTTTTTAAATACTGACGGGTAGAATTTAAACTTACTGTTTGTTGCTGTAGTTGCAAATATACTTTTCAGAAATAAATTAGTTTTATTGATGGCATGTATCTCCATGTTCTAAAATGTAAACCAAGTAGGCATAGTTGATACATCAATCGTTGTGATCATGCGAAGCTCTAAATTAACATTAACGCAACATCTCACTTCTACACAAGCCTTTATATTTTCATTTCTAAAACACACCCAATTCTTAAGTAGCAATGCCTATAGTATTCTGGATTAGCGAAATAGTATCAATGGTAGAGGAGCTTAAAATCTCAGTTCTATCAACACTACACTAGCGCAGCATTTTCTATCCTAGATTAGCGTAATATTCTCAGTTATAGATAAGCGCAGCAGCGCAACATTACATTGTGCAGCTCAAAAATGAAACAACAAGCAGCAATATTCAACAAGGAAACTATTAAGAAAAATAAATAGAAAAGTCAGATGATATAGTTTGTCATTAACACTTTTTGCTGTTGAAATTTTGACAAATAGAAGAAAATCCATACATATTACAGTCTTGAAATTTTTATTCTTGCCTATAGATAGATATAACGCTATATAATTTTGGACCAGTGGGTTGCCAATAATGGTAATATTAAACATCAAACCCTACCCCGTGCCACAGCAGTGCTGGTAAATCCTACTAAATCACGTGATAAAATTTAATTACTAAAGATCACGTGTCTTCTTAAAGTTAATTAAGTAACCTCCAATTAAAACGACTATTTAATAAAAAGTACCCCCCACCCCCGCTCATTCTTTTCTGTCACTGTTTCCCTTGAAACTTATCAGCCTGACTGAAGGTTTACTTAAATTTCTTCCACAGCAAAAGATCAGATTCAACGCACACAAACCGCAGACGATGAGATACGATCGTATTTTAACTCGAGGCTACGCAATCAAACCAAACATCTTTGCTTACATTTCCCGCAATCTGATTGGTTGCTTGTTGGATCGCCGAGACTCAAACAAATCTGAGGCCAATGACGAGGAAGTCAACGAAATTTACTGCTGTACAAAACAGAAAGCACTTTACATTTAAATGAGGTTAATAAATCATACATTCATCAGTTTATGGAAGTTTTAATGTTTATTCGAATTCAAGGGACAAAATTTACGATAATTCAGAACAATCTTTACAAGGAACACACAATTGGGAAAGAATGTAGACTATATATAAATTTAAATCCTAATGTTTTTGAATGGTTTTATGCGCTAAGCCTGGTAGCTGCTGACAATAAGTACACAGAAAAGGAAATATTTTTTAAATCGACAATGAGGAAAAATATTTTTATGCTTTGTATTTAAGAAGGATTTTTTAAAAACAGTTTCCGATATTGATTTTACTCGCTATGTCGCGTGAAAACTCTAGATAAAACGTAAACCAAATAAGAGATATTATATTACTCGCTACATCTCAACTTTCTCTTACAAGGAGGCTTTCATCGTAAACCTATGTAAGAGAACTATTTGTAAGCGGACGACGAGCTCGAGAGGGAACTTAAATTTAGGACGACCCTCCTGGGGTAGACCTTGAGAGCACTGCCTACCTGTGTAACACGGTAAGAGCAAACTAATGAATATTACACCAGGTAGAAATTTACAGAAGGTGAGCTGATTCATAAAGGTTAAAAAAACAAAACATGATGGCCTGATCATAACTATAACCTGACCCCCCCCCCCACCTCCAAAAAAGTGTGTGAGGAAGGGGGCATGATGGCTGACTTAATGTTGCCAGGTTAGAAAAACAGCAAAGTTGTTTCCCTTCTTTATTTTTGTATCAGGAGAGTTAGGAGTCGACGAAATTTTGGGATTCGAATCGGTTCTTAAGTTGTAAACCAATGAATATTTTTTTATGATAACTATTAGGGATCTAAGGAAGACTAGAAAATCTCACTAAAATTTAAATTCGTTTTTTTATATTATTCCTTACATGTCAGCCACTGTCGACGCCCATCTGTGGCGGAGTGAAGTGGGAGGGTTGGGGGTACATAATATTTACCATATTGCCGAGGTACAGGGGTGCTAATTTGAGTCTTACATTACATTATAATAAGCGAAATAGGGTATTAAATGGGGGGAGGGTGGTAGAGCGCCAGTTTTATAGTTTGTATCTGGGAACAAAATATTCTTAACTACGCATCTGCGCCCCCCCCCATTTACACTCACCAAGTACCAACTCTCTGTCACAACTTCGATCCTGAAAGCAAGAAGAGGTCTTCAACTCCCCCACACTGGCCTCCAGACCAGGGATAAAATGGCGATTTCTTTACCCTTTAAACCAGGGATCTCCAAACTTTTCTGCCACATTATCTGTCAGACATGAGTTTTGTGGTAAACTACAGCTAAAAATAGTATCCTTTTTTTGAGATTAAAAGGTCTCCAGGGGCCGGATCAGAGGGTCTCGCGGGCCGCATCTGGCCTGTGGGCCGTAGTTTGGAGGCCCCTGCTTTAAACTATTTCCCGTTTCTTGGCTGCACCTGAAGAGAGCAACATGCCGTGAAGATACGGGCGAACGGTGAACGCTTGTGTGTTTTGTTTCGGGGTTGAGATGTGGCCGTGTGGGGGGGGGGGGGGGGGGAANGGGGGGGGAGGGTGAAGTATTAGGGTGCTGGGGTTGGACACGGAAGGAGCCTGCTGTAAGCCGTAGATAACGGTCATATAGCCTTATCTCTTTAGATGTTCGGGGTAAAAAGACGGGGCTTAATCACTGGCTGGCCACAGACAGGTTTAGAAGTTAGGAGGCAGCGAATCACATCGGACTTTTCCTCACTATTTCGTGTTATGCGGTGCTCACGATAAGGTTATCAAGCGGGGTCTTATTCAGGGATTCTCACATTATCATTATCGTCATCCTGTCATTCTTTTAGTATGCAAACATTACAAATAATTTATAAAAAAAACAACAACTTCAGCTCCTTCTCATAGAAGCTGAAAAGAAAACTTTCATAAGCAAATACACGAAGACTTATTTCCGACGTCTTGACTTGGCCACAAGTTTAGAACCGCTTATCTCCGTTGTTTAGATTAAACGGTAGCTATCAGTGGTGAAGAATTCAAAAAACCTGAAATCAAGATTTAGCAATAAAAACTATCGCCACTTCTATCAGCAGAAACGTTTTTATTGAAGAAAAAGGATGTACTGTACTGCTGGATATGAGTCAGACAGGTTTTTCGGAAAGATGGGGAAAATTAGTGGATAGATGTTGGATAGAATTATTGGATAGCTGTCGGACACAATTAGTGGATAGATGTCGGACAGAATTAGTGGATAGATGTCGAACAAAATTAGTGGATAGATGTCGGACAGAATTAGTGGATAGATGTCGGACAGAATTAGTGGATAGATGTTGGATATATTTATTTGCTTAACATTGGAAACATTTATTGGATTAATGTTTGAAATATTTATTGGATTAATGTTGGACAGATTTGTCGGATAGTCGTGGGAACTTTCTTTAAATAGAACTGTATTCTGGGCCACGATTCCCTTTCCGTACAATACAGAAACTTTATGGGAAAGTTATCATGCTCTGAAAGCTTGTTGTTCAGCTCATTCAAGGAAGCCAATCTACTTAAACGAAAAAAAAAAAAAAAAAAAAAAAACCAACTCCTCCTTTAGCAAGAGTGCTTCAGATGTCCGCACAATGTAACGGAAATCGGAAATCGGAAGTGAAATCTAAATCCTCATTTGATGTGAGCAGTGATGTGAACGTTTCTTCAGGCTACTTAAAAAACTAAACAGAAAAAGAACGAAAAAAGACAAGAAAACAACAACAGCAACAGCAAAAAGAACAACACTTACTACTTAATTCCTACTAAAAAAGTTGCGTTTTGCATTTTTCACCCCCATCTCCCCACGCCCTCGTTCTAAGTAGAGTTTGGTATTTGCCTTCCCATTTAAGTTAATACAAGTTAATGAACAGGAAAAGGTAAGCCTGTAACTACACAACACATTTTTAATTAAAAAACAAAATCAACTTTTGTTTTGATTATGACGTTTATTCGTCGAGGAAGGCTTCTTGTCCATAGGCTTGTTGTCTTGAGTCAAAGATTCTCTACATCCCCCCAGACTACATCTAAACTAGGAATTTCCTGCAAAGCGTTTCCATTCTCCACTTTGTCCATTGTTAGCATCACATTCGTTTTGTCATATATTCTTCCACGCAGATTTCTTTCACAGGCTTTTTTGTTTAGAATACTTGCCTCGCTGAGAGCTGACAATCTTTCAAGAATCCATTTGGCGTCTTTCCTTATAAGCAGATATGTTCTTGGCCCAGTTGTGTTGAAGGGCTATGCATCTTTTAAACACAGATCACATACATATGTATTTGAAACGTCGTGATGGTGTTGGGGAATGGGTTAAGAATATGTAAAAAAAAAGAAAAGTTTTTGATCTCCACAAAATTTATTTATGCTTAAAAAGTCTAAATTGTGGTATGTAAATTAGACAGTTCTATTTCTCTATTTCAAATTAGCATTTGTAGGTAACATCCTTTTATGGTTTAAATAATATAACAGAATAATGAGGCACGGCTCCCAATCAACAAAAGAAACTGATTATTATTATCAGCTATAGATTCTAAATCATTCTAAAAGAACAAACTGAAACACAGACACGCACAAAGAAAAAAAAAGTGATACACCTTCACCTCACAGGTTCACGGCCTTGAAATGTAGCAATCTGTAAATGCCACCGCAGCTAATTACACGGCTTATGTATATGATAAATATTTATGTTTCTTAATTGTGTACTAAATATAACATCGGTACACACACACACACACGCACGCACACACAAAGTATACATCAAAACCATTTTAGGTATTTTAAAGAAATCTTTTTAGAATCTTGGTTTATTCTAAGGTTTTTGTGGTATTATCTATCAACACTATGTGTCCCTGAAAACGCACAAGCATCACTTATTGAACGTTCGTGATAATTATCTTGTGGCGTGTGTTCAACTGATTTTTATTGCACACCGAGGTGCGCTTCATTTGTTGTTTCCTAGGCGTACGCTTTACTTACATTTCGAATGCATACAAATAAATAAAATAGGTAGCGATTATCACCTCGTCAGGACGACCCGATATGCGGCGGCATACGCGCTCGTCCACTTCCGGTTTTTGCTATTCTTGGTAACATTGTTTATAAAATGATGTTTATAAAATTGAAGAGTTACAAGTATTCACTGCGCCTTTCATTGAACCTCCGATTCTATATGTGCATTCAAACAATCTCTCAAATCTATCACTAAACCTAACCCAAAAACCCTAAAACTATCACTAAACCTAACCCAAACCCTAAAAGCTATCACTAAACCTAACCCAAAACCTAAAAACTATCACTAAACCTAACCCAAACCTTAAAAGCTATCACTAAACCTAACCAAAACCCTAAAAACTATCACTTAACGTAACCCTAAAGTCTATCCCTAAACCTAACATCAAAACAAACGATTAAAAAAAAATCTTATTCATTATCAATTCATGTAATATTGTTTTTTAAAAAAATAGGCATCAATAAGGAATCGAACCCCGGACCTGCAATGTAGCGTACTATCTCACTGTCAATACGACCACACAACCACATTGAGCATTGTAATTTTTAACTTTATAAACAAAATGTTACCAAGAATAGCAATAACCGGAAGTGGACGAGCGCGTATGCAGCCGCATATTGGGTCGTCTTGTCGAGGCGATAATCAACCAATAAAATAAGGTAGTGAGTATAGCCTCGTCAAAACGACCCAATATGCGGCTGCATACGCGCTCGTCCACTTCCGGTTATTGCTATTCTTAGTAACATTGTTTATAAAATGATGTTTATAAAATTGAAGAGTTACAAGTATTCACTGCGCCTTTCATTGAACCTCCGATTCTATATGTGCATTCAAACAATCTCTAAAATCTATCACTAAACCTAACCCAAACCCTAAAAACTGTCACTAAACCTAACCCAAACCCTAATAACTATCACTTAACGTAACTCTAAAGTCTATCCCTAAGCCTAACATCAAAACAAACCATTTAAAAAAAAAAAATCTTATTCATAATCAATTCATGTAGTATTGTTTGAAAAAAAAAATAAAAAAATAGGCATCAATAAGAAATCGAACCCCGGACCTGCGATGTAGCGTACTATCGTACTATCAATATGACCACACAGCCTCACATTTACCGATGAAATTTTTAACGTTATAAAAAAAATATTACTAAGAATAGCAATAACCGGAAGTGAACGAGCGCGTATGCAGCCGCATATTGGGTCGTTTTGACGAGGCTATACTCACTACCATAAAATAATAAAAAAAAATCCCATTTAAATCTAAAACGGTGAAAGCATTTTTTTTACGGCCAGATAAAATAACACAAGTCATCGTAAATGCCCAACCACAACAGCATCTGTACCCGTATGTACACGTGCAGAATCAACACATCTCAGCAGTCTGCGAAGACACAGATTAAGCATCTGTCTCCATTACATTATAATCACCACAAACATGCAACAGAAGAATGTGTGGGTACAGTAATAGTTATATATCGGAATGTATGGATAAGCTGTTGAAATTCATCTACAGAACATCCGTAAATGATCGGGTCTGAAAAGTTTTCAACGTTTCAAATGTTCGCTCCAACTAAAAGAGATACCGGTATTGTTCGGTAATGTTCGGTAACTAAAATTATCATCAATTAGACAACAATTCTGGCAGCTGGCTTATTTAGATTTTAAAAAATTGTTAGATTTGGAAAAATAAAAAAAGCAATTATTTTTAAATGTAATGCACGTAGCTGGTATTTAACAGAAGGCTCTATATTTTTTATACATAAATCTTTTAGAAATGAAACATGTCTATAAATAAATAAAACAGATAAAAATATTAGGTTTTCAATTCAAAAGCGTGAGCCCGAGAGAGAGAGAGAGAGAGAGACAGAGGGAGGGGAGAGAGAGAGACAGAGGGAGGAGAGAGAGAGAGAGAGAAAGAGATTCGGACCAGCCAGGAATTTTTAGAATTTGATATCAGCTGCAGAACTTCTTTTTTTTTTTAAAGCAAAAAAATCCCCGATAAACTACTAATAAAACATTTATTTATGGGCGGAGCATTGGAAATATTGTCATTCTCTAACAACATAAAAAAAAAAAAAAAAAAAAAAAAAAAAAACTCAAACCTGAGCCGTCTTCGTGTACATGGATAAAATGTAGAACTTATCAACAAACGACAGTGTGTGACTATCAGTTCATCTAATTACATAGATAAAATGTAGAACTTATCCACAAACGACAGTGTGTGACCATAAGTTCATCTATTTACATGGATAAAATGTAGAACTTATCCACAAACGACAGTGTGTGACTATCAGTTCATCAAATTAACACACACACACACACACACAAACCCTTCATGCCATCGAGTTTTATCTCTTAGTGTCTATGACGTCAGTTTGAAGTTTTGAAGATCAGCTCCCTATACTTTACAGATGTGCTCATTTTTTTGGTTAAATCTGTAGTTGGTCTTTGATCTACTTGCAAAATAATACAGAACGTTGTTTCTTTCTCTTATAATTTTTACGATAATCCTCCAACACCCCCTCCCGCTTTTTTTAAAATAAAAAAAGAACGTGAACTGTAGGTCCTTTAAATAACAAACATTAACTCGCAGTACGCTTCCGCCATTCATACAAGTACAAGAGGGGGAACGAAAAAAAAAGGGAAACAAATCACACATTTAATTACACAAAAAAGAGAGTTATTTTTTCTCTCTCTACAATTATAAATAGTAAAAAACAGAAAGAAGAAAAGATGAGCGCCGCTCTTGTTTCTCACGCCCCCAACGAGGTCACGAGACACAGGTAAGATAAACAAGGACGAGTTCTTCTTTCTCTCGGCGGAGTTCTTCATCCGGACTGTGGTGACTCACGAGGCGTCTAGGAGGGAACACGTTAGACGCGATACATGCTACAAAGGCGATAAGGCGTTTTTTGTCTTCTTCTGGGTTACCAGAGGTGTTACTTGGGAGAGTTATCATAGGTGGATCTTATGGTGCAGGCACGATGAATAATTATATGTTATTGCACATTAACTCAACATAATGGAAATTAAAACAACATTTTGGATGGGTCTTAAAGAAAACTAACTAATTGAGGGACGTGTGGTACACAATCACATCTAGACTATATATCACGGGTACAAAGGTAATAAGATGAAGATGATAATTTTTACAGAAAAACTGACGATTCTGTAACATCAAAGATTTATCCAATACGCATGATGAACAACAGCCCTCACATGATTGTGCATCGAAATGTTTGAGTTAATGGAACTCCCCTGGGAGTCTGTGTTCATATTATCTTAGTAGCTTTACCCCAGCCGCCATAATTCTCGCCATCCTTCTCGCCATTATTCTCGAATCACGAGACATGCTTGTAAGTTTGTCCACTTAAGGTATTCTATATTTTTAGTTTATGTGAGAGGAAGGGAGAAGCGGTAAGATGGAAAATAGTGTGGTGTACTGTAAAGAAATTAAATCCAAATTAAGTTATTTGATGTATTTTGAAGTCTTGAAAACATAACATTTTAAACATGTTGATGACATAACTTTGTCTTAGGTTTTACAATAAGATTCAGTTTATACTGGATTGTTTGAAACACTGAGTCTAACGTTATATGGCTCTTACAATATCATTGAGGTTGCCGGGGAACAAGAGATAAAAACTGAATACAGATAGCACTGAGATGTGCGATGGGTGGTCTTCCATTGGTGATGTGATGGCCATGGGTGGTCTTCCATTGGTGATGTGATGGTCATGGGTGGTCTTCCATTGGTGATGTGATGGCCATGGGTGGTCCTCCACTGGTGATGTGATGGCCATGGGTGGTCTTCCATTGGTGATGTGATGGCCATGGGTGGTCCTCCACTGGTGATGTGATGGCCAGACGTCACCACGTGAGACGTATCTTCATGTTTGTACATGGATTTCCCGACTGAAGTTTCCTGAACAAAATCTTTTGAAACCCAAAATTGATCACAAGCCTGGAAATGATGTTAAATTTTACTATATTAAATAAAAATTATTTCCGACTCACTTATTAACTCTTGCATAGCATCGTATTATAACGGAGGTCTAGCAGCCAGCCACATTATTAGATTTTTTTTTGCTGTTTCCTATAATCGTAATCACACCATTGATCCTAAAGCTGGAGACTCGAATTACAATTGCGTGTTGTATTTCTATTCGTAGCTCAACGCCAGATGAAGACAAAGAATTATATTAAATTCTCCACATAAAACCCATAGGAAGAATATTCCGCTAACAATGCCCGTATTAAATTCGTGGGGAAAAAAAAGAATACAAGCCAAGTTCGAGTCAAATAATTAAACTCATGGATCGATTATACAACTATCTGCCAACGCCAGTTTCCAAACCATATTTGAGATGAAAAATTCGCTACAAACTTCTTAGAATATACACAAAAATCGACTACTTTCAATTTTTGTTTTTATTTTGTTTTTATTAATTTATTTTGTACACCTAAATAACTCAGTACCAATCTACTGCTTGGCTCACAACGCTTTAAAGACGTTTCTAACTTGAGAAAAGACATTGTAACCTCAATGTGACTAAACATAGTTATATACTTACACAGCACAATAAACAAAAGTCCAGACGTGTACGTATATCAGTTATAGACTGGTAGTTAGTTGGAGCAAGATCAGCGCACCTCATCGCCTGACCGCCGACACAGGTCTCTTGGACGAAAAGAACGTCTTGAGCATAGTCCTTGGTTTACTCTGGTTCCAGTAGTTATTTTTATATCTTAAAATTTGCCCTAACTTAACCGACAACTAAAACTGACCGAATGACCGTGTAACTTGCAAGCAACCGTGTGACATATAAGTCATTATACCAGCTTATCGGAAAAATCACCGTTGACCCACCAGCAGTAATGTTGTTATTTCGGCGGACCAATATTTTCTAAAACAACAATATCGGTTCTTCGATACCTGTGAGAGTAACTTTGTGAGCTGGTTGCCTGTAGGTTTCCTTCAACGAGAAATCAGTATAAATTGCGCACGAAAGCGTACCATGAAACAGTGCGCAAGCACGGAGTTTTAATTGTTTCGTTAGCGAAGGCCTAGAGTGAACCGGAGTTCGTGGTTCATTCAGTAAATTTGATTGCAATATCAAAAAAACAAACAAACATGATAAATCGTTTCAATTTACTTTCAGTATTTTGAAGATGCCAGTAAGATTGAAGTGGTTGTGAAGAATGATGCCACTAATGGGCCTTGAAGCCTGTCCTATTTACAACTCCACAATCTCTTGCCATTCGCTCGCTGTTGATTTCAAATTCTCCGAAGAAACCACAAAATTGCCCCGTTTACGTCGTGAGGTAGTTTAAATAAAGAAAGCGATAGCAGCTCGCGTAATAAAACGCCCTCAGAAATCCCATTCCAAGAAGAGTTAGTAATGTAATTGGATTTTATCAAAGAAATAGTAGGGGGATTAGATACCCTTTAAATAATATTATGCCCAAGTCTATTTATATCCTTGGGAACTTTGCACTGTGGTTCAGTATGATTGTTATTATGACTTATAACTTATAATAAATAAAACATTGATCGAAATCATCTTAACTAGATACGATCCGCGGCATAGCATACGCTGCAAACTTGCTCATAGACACAAACAGCAGCAAAATAGAACAATGCACCACCCATCCACGCTTGCCTACCGTAAACTGTGATTGGTCGACCCTAGCGAGGGTTATTCGTCATGCTTATCTGCTAGTGTCTTGTGCTTGTGGCACGCACGCACACACACACACACACACACACACAAATAGAATAGAATATAGTAAGACCAAATAAGGAAAATTGTTTTTTTTGATAAATTCCCAACTTTTGAAATGTAGATTCGATAGACACGGGGATATTCGATAGACACGGGGATATTGATTGACACGGGGATATTCGTTGATTGAATGTTTAAGAGATTTCATTGGAAGCTTAGCCAGGCTAAGAATACTTTGTGCGCATGAAATAATTATAAAATATAGCCAAGTACAGATAATACGGGGGAATCCTGTCTTGTAGTGATTTCCACATAAAATGCATTGCAGATAGTCAAGTGGATATAGCATTGAGACCCACCTTGTGCTACCATCACTATACAGAAATTACATTTAGCCAATAGTAGTTCATATATAGCTACTCATCCCCTAGTAATATCACAACAGAAAAAAAACTGTCTTGCATTTTGCCAAATTGAACAGAGAGAGACTTACCCACAGCTTGTCTCCAACATGGACCCTTCTACTTGCAGTGATGCCATCCCGAAGTCCGCTACTCGTATATTACTCTTTTCATCAAGGAGCAGGTTCTCTGGTTTTAGATCACGATGGCTAAGAGAATTAGAGAGACAGAATTATTTTTGGAAGTGAAACGAAGGTTAAAATAAACAGAAAATTAGGAAAATATTATAATATACTAAGGAGAATAAAGTGGGATATTTGAGTAACATGATACTTGAGTAACATGATATTTGAGAAAGATGATATTTTAAAAACCATGATATTTTAAAAACATGATATTTGAGTAACATGATATTTCAAAAACATGATATTTAAAAAACATGATATTTGAGTAACATGATATTTAAAAGAACATGATATTTCAGAAACATGTCAAGGTTTTCTAGAAGCAAATACAAATGTGTTAGAAATATATAAGGCTTTTCTAGGATTATATTAGGATAATTGAAGAATTTATCCGCATAAGGTGAAACATTCTGGATATTGGTGACACATGGGGAGATTTTAGAGGGAGAAGTTGTACTTAGAGAAAGTTTATGAAAAGTGAAACTGAAGTAAACGCATCTCACCAAATATTATGACTGTGACAAAAGTCCAGAGCAGAGATTATTTGTCTGAAGAACTTTCTGGCCTCCTTCGGCGTGAGTCGCCCCTTCTTGACCAGGTAGTCAAAGAGCTCTCCTCCCGACACGTGCTCCAAGATGAGGTATCTGTAACAGAGAGGCAGACGTGACAACCTAATGTATAATTCTACAGTACAGGGCAAACGGTTTATCGCTTACTGTGACACTTTTACTGCCCGTGTCAACAGGGCCAGATTTTCTGTCAATGGTGTATGTGGCAATGAGCTACAACCTAATAAAAGGTTTGTCATTTCCAAGGGAAAAAAGTCACGTATAACTACTTAATGTTACCATTTTTAGTAGGGCTGTTATCGATTAATTTAAATTTAATAGATAACTTTTGAAAAATTAACGATTAAAATTAAAATTTATGATGTCATGAGTAACGCTTATTAAACGTTCTTGTTGAAAATTTAAATAACAATGGAATGTCTCCTTTATATGTCATCTTTAAAAGAAACTACGCAAAAAGACAAGTGTGTTGACATTATTTGCTTCAAGTGATGAGGGGGTCTAATTGACAATATAACCAACCGAGCTGAACAATTATTCACATGGATCTGAGGTAACTGGTATGCACAAAACGGTATTGGCAAGGAATGACATTATAGGATATCTGTGTTTATTAAGTTTCCACCATTGTAGAGGGATAATGGTTCAGGAACTTTCATCTCCAGTCACCATTTTGTAACGCAGTAATTCATCAGTAGAGCTGTCGTCATTTTCTGTCTCCTCTTTTTATTTGGTTTGATAAGTAGGCGAAGTGTTAGAAACATAGTAGGCAAACTTTATCAGCATTTTGAAAATTCCCGTCAGTCAACAGTTTATTACCAAAATGTTCGAGTAATCGTCAGGAAATTTGTGATTATTTATCGGCCGCAGCCCTAATTTTTAGATACAGTTTCATAAAATACTGTTTTTCCTCATACAAATAGAAATAGTAGGCACAATATGTTTTTACAACTTTAACACAATAACTTTGTGAACAAGTTTTTGTTTTTTTGTTCTTTCTCAAATCATCTAAACCAGGGGTGTCCAAACTTTTTGCATGGCGGGCCATATTCCTTTATGCAAAGATATTCGCGGGCCGGCTTAAAATAATATTATAAAAATGACATAGTCTGATGAGTTTTTATTGTAAAATTTTAATGTGAATGGTGAAACCTAGATCTTGAATGGAGTAACTGTTGAGGTCAGGCTCAATGCCATGGTTTTGATGAGTATGATATCACGTAGTTGAGAGTCAATTATTCTCGTCCTCACACAGATCTTGTTAAAATTCATAACTGAAAATGTCTGCTTACACAAGAATGTCGAGCCAAACATGCTAAGCATTTTTTAAGAAAAATGTTCGAAATCCTTTTAATCTCTCTTTAACCATGAAGCTCACTGTAAAAGTCAAAGAGAAGAAATTGTCTGCTGCGACATTCAGCATCAGTTTGTAGCTCAATGAATTCCAGCTGCAGATTGCCTGCAGTATTATCAAAATCTACAGAGAAATATGAAGATTAAAAAAACAACCATGTTTATCTTTTCAATTGTTATTAAGTCATGAAAGCGTCTTTGAAATTCATCAGCCAAGGATGTGATATCTGCACCATACCTATGCATTTGCCAATTGAAGCTTCTTTCTGGTAAACTTGTCATAATTTCCTGCAGTGAGGGGAAATGTGTGGTATTAGGCTGCATTTGAAGAAGTTCCCTTTGAAAAAGTTGCAGCTTGTTCCCAAAGTCCTTGATATGTGAATATAATTGGCTTACCACTGCATTATGCCCTTGGAGAATTGTGTTAAGAAAGTTTATGTGTCTTTTCACATCAACCGAAAATGCAAACTATGCAAGACAAGCAGCATCAGATAGTTCTGGAAATGGTTTTTCCTTATCTTCCATGTACTGCCCAATTTCTTTTTTAATGTGTAGACGCGCTGAAGTGCTGTCCCCGACTAAACCATCTTATATCATTGTCATACATATCATCTTTGTATTCTCTCTGGATGTCAAGAAGACACTGTTAAAACTGGTTGTGAAACAGGGTTTTAGAGCGAATAGAGTTCATATCCTTTATCACTGGCTTAAGGACACGATCACATGAAAGGTGTTGAGCACAAAGAACTTCTTTATGAATGATACAGTGAAGTTTAAAAACTTTGCCAGCCTGACTAAGCTGACTTTGTTACAGGCACGTTTTGCGAGTCAACTGTGCTCACGAGTCATGGCGATAGCCACCACTAATGCATACAGAGATTGTATACTTGGTAATTTAACGTCATAAACAGCAGAACAAACAGAACCAAATACATTTGTTCCCCTTGTCGGTCTTTCAGACTGAAGTCTAGTAATTGGTAAACAATACAATGTTATCCACTTTTGCCATCCTTTGGCGTACTCAAAACGGTAAAACTTGTCGACTTTTCTTAGATTTTAATGTTGTTAAAAAATAATACGTTAGTTAATTAATTATTTCAGATGAGGCCGCGGGCCAGTAAAAATTGCTCCGTGGGCCGGTTTTGGCCCGCGTGCCGGACTTTGGACATCCCTGATCTAAACTGACTCAGATTACCGTAGGATCAACAAATGAGTGGTGAGATAACACACTGAAACAAATGTATTTGGTTAGCATCTGAATGAAATAGTTCCTAATGAATCTAATGAATACCCCGAATATCTATAAAAATAGTTCTCTGACATGAAATGTCCCTGCCTATTTCTAAAATGTGAAGACTCTTCACTCAGTCCATCGCGAGTTATCTCCTATACCAGTGATGGCGAACCTATGCCACGCGTGCCACAGACGGCACACAGAGCCTCATCAGCCGGCATGAGACTAAATTATAACTTCCTTAATCAAACCACTGTGCTGGCCCTTTGTGCTGGCATTTTGCTATAAATAAGTAGGTTTTAATCAGAGGCGTCACTAGGGTTGGTGTCACCGAGGGGGGTGATAGTTCATGGTGTCACCCCCTCACGACTTAACCCATTGAATTCCTCCGAGTTTTCCAGTGCCAAATAACGGGAACATACAGAATTGTACATTTTGGTGTCATCCCCTGATGGTGTCACGCGGGGCTGCCCGCCCCACCGCACCCCCTAGTGACGCCACTGTTTTAAATTGAATTTTGGGCACGCGGCCCCGTAATGGTTCGCTATCACTGTCCTATAACTTTCTCAAGCACTGTCATTTTTATGGCCGCTATTTGTTTCTTACATCTACTTATTGCAAAAACTATTATTTTGAGAATCCAATATTGTCTTAAGAAGCCAATATTTCTGTGATAGAAACTCAATTTATCAGCTTCGCATAAACCCCTAATTGGATACTTCTTCCCCTGGCGTCCTTCTAAACAAAGGTGCAGACATCAGATGTGCATACAAGCGAGGACGCAAATTCCCCAAAAACATGGACATAACTTTATAGTTTTGCTATTAATTTTTATTTTTGTTGTTGTAGTGTTTAAATGCGAAGTAACTTGGGTGAACGTATACCTCTATTGCCCTTCCGAAAAATGATCATAAAAACGGGCAGTGAAAAAGCAGCCGTGGAGGTGGTATTTGAAGTGCTTTGTCTTCCATTATCTCCAATGTTTTCGGACAAAAAGTTCAAAGCGTGCAGAAACCAGTCTTTCCCGACCGGTACTTTAGTGTCCATCGCCACACGCAAGGCGCCATCTTGGCTTCACAAATCGACTGCTGATTGTTCGTTTGGAATAGGTTATTCCCACCCACCCCCATCTCCTCGGCCCCCCAATGCCCTTCGTGAGCGGTGAATGGCGCGCCTCGGCTAATTGGTCAGATCCGGATAAAACACGAGCACATTCCGGGGCTTATGATATTGGCAGACTTAATAAATAACAAAGAGAACATGCATTAGGACAGCATGCGCGCATGTGTGAGAAGAGCATGAGGAAGTGAAAACAAAAAATAAAGGGGGTAGAAAAATTTGCAATTAAAAAGAAAAAGGGAAAGAGAGAGAGAGAGAGAAAGAAAGAAAGAAAGAGAGAGAGAGAGAGAGAGAGAGAGAGAGAGAGAGAGAAAGAAAGAGAGAGAGAGAGAAATTCGAAGGGAGAGGAAGAGAGGGAAACAGAGAGACAGACATAGAGCGTCAATAGCATACCAATTTGAAACTAAAGTTAAGTAACGATTAGGGGAATTTTTCAAATCATACTAAATCTTTATTTTCAAATTCATACTTTTTAGTTTACTAGATACTAGTAGAACTTATATCTTTCTTTCAGTTTCAGTAAACTATATACGACGCATTATAAGTGGAAAGTAATTGAGGAACAACGGTGAGCAACGTAAAAAAGGCAACAATTTCTTTCAAAACAAATTTGCCAAAAAAGTTCAGACTCAAGAGATTGTGACTTCAAATTTCCCAGTTCCTTGATCTCACGGAGTGTCGCAAGCAGATCCCCCCCTCTCACTAATTTAAACTCTGGCACCGGTAGATGTCACTCTGTGATCATAGAGAGTAACTTAAGTTTTTCCTTTTTTTTTTACCTCGGATTTTTTCCCCATCTCCTTATCACCGGCCGCATAACATCACAGCAAGGATATCATTGCTCGTACTAAAATCTTGTGAGTCAGCATCAAACCGAAGTGATGGAGAAAGTCGGTGCGCGGACCAGGCCGCAGCATTAGACATGGGATTCCCGTTGGTGGTGCGAAGCACCGGTATTAATGCTAGTGGCGTCAGGTAAGTTTAGATGCCGTGAAATCGTCTGAGAGTCCGACGGAGGCTGAAACCTGAATGAAATCTAAAGGACAAAATATCCCCTCAGTACTTTTAGTTTATATCTATTATTTTTTTAAAAGAGATGGTCAAAATGCATTCGTCGGAAAATGGATTTCCGCAAGTGGAAAAGAATTCCCAACATAATTTTTTTCTGTCCAAGTTTTTTCTCATCAGACATATTTTTATGCACATAAATGGATTCTACTTGTGAGAATTTGGCAAGTTAAAATTATTCACATAATGAAAATACAGAAATTGTAAAAAGGAGCGTCTCTTTGTTTTTGTTTTTTAAAGTCATAGAGTTTTGAGTTTTTTCTTTAAAAAAAATAATTATTTATTAAACTAGAAACATTCGATGGAGAATAAATAGATTCATTAATGGGATTTTATGGACTAAAATATATCATTATTTAAAAAAATTAATATTTGTGTTGCTGTTTAAAATTCAATATCCTTGTGCATTGAGTCTAATTTAGTACTTGTTGTATTTTGTTTTAAATTAAATCTAGGTAATCAAGTTAATTCTTCAAAGAAAACACGGGATAAAATGTTCAACTAATTGACCAGTTCTCTTTAATAATGAGATAGATCATTTAAGTTTAAGTTTTATCACAGAATTTAGTTTGACTTGAAGTTTAAAAAAAAAAGTTTATTCCATGTTTTACCTTTCCCAAAATAATACTTTCAGATGATTAGGTTTTCCTAGTCAACTGAAGACAAGACAAGTGACCCACTCTGAGAACTGGACCAACAGACAAGTGACCCACTCTGAGAACTGGACCAACAGACACGTGACCCATTCTCAGAACTGGACAACAGACAAGTGACCCACTCTGAGAACTGGACCAACAGACAAGTGACTCACTCTGAGAACTGGACAACAGACAAGTTACCCACTCTGAGAACTTGACCAACAGACAAGTGACCCCCTCTGAGAACTGAACTAACAGACAAGAGAGCATACGGCACGTGAACCTATAACAAGTGACCACACACAAAATGATATAAATAACAAGACATCACTCTAATGAAATGTTGACTTTTAAAAATGTAAAAATCAAGCATCGTTTTTGTTTTTATTTGGGCGACTAATATGAAAACAGTGGTTGATAGAGACGGAAGATGGGTTGGTGGGGGGGATCTAGGTCATCTCGTGAGGGTCATTAAGTTTGGACCATTAAGTTTTGATCATCTAGTGTGGAACATGCAGCGTAAGTCAACCAGTAAGCGTCATCTATGTTGTTAATCATGTCCAGGGGAAAAAAAGCCCTACTCTTTTTTTATTTTCTATTTCCCATACCCCCACCCTCTCTCTAACATGTTTAATAGGTCTAGACCTGAGAAGGAATTTAGATGTCTGTGGTATATTTGTAAGTGCTTTGATGGTCGGTATATTGGGTATGCAAGGTTGGAAGGGGGCATTTTTATGCTTTGCTCTGAGGTATTTTGGTATGTACTTTGCTAAAGGTACCAGATTTCTAAACCAGTATGGATGAAAGGTATAAAAGTCTAATACATAAAATAAGTGGCTTCACTAAGGGGGTGCGGTGGGGGCAGGCCACCCCGGATGAAACCGTCAGGGGGTATCACCAAAATGTAAAATTCTGTATGTTCCTGTTATTTATCGACAATGTACCATTTAATAGAATAGAAATTAAGCAAGGGCACTACTCAGCTCCCAGCTAACATCAAACGGCGTGCGATTGTTAAACTGGGGGCTCGGTAAAAGTTTGATAAACACTTTTATTAGAGAGTATAGACATAAATATATAGCATTTATAAACCTTTAAAAATTTTTCAACAACCAACGTTCGAGAACGTCAAAGTTGGTGAAATAAAATAGATGCCGTAGTTTTGAGGATACAGCAACATAAGTCTGTTAAAGTTATTTAGAAATTGGACTTTGGTCCCAAGTTACTCGGTCAAGCCCAGGCCCTTTCATCCACCATCTCAGCGCCATGCTCGTAGTATGTGTATTGTGTACCTTGTACCTAAGCGAACTAAGAGTTTGAGGGAAAAAAAGATCAGGTCAGTTTCACAGCTGCGGCCCTTCGACTTTATTGTTTCACCTTACGGCTAAAAAACAAGCACGTTTTGACTGGGCTTCTATTGACTGGCGGTGGCTTTGAGAAGCAACTTCCTGGTGTGTTTATTGGCAGAAAAGACGGTTGGAATGGCGTCCCGCCCGCAGTGAACCCGGCTATTTGTATGGTCCATAAATGTCTGGTTCATTTACCAGCATTTAGCTTCGGCGCTGTGAAAACCAACATTACATGACACGCCGGGGCTAATGACGTCTCATTTATCGCTGGGAAATTTTAGAAAGAAGTTTAAAATTATTAAAGATAAGAAACTCAAAGAATGTCTGCAAACACAATTAAAACTGAACTGCAACATTCTAAGAAAATGAATAAAAAATGTTAATGGGAGTTTCTGGCTAAAAGCATTTACTTACAGAAACTGAGTGTTTTGAATGAACGTAACGGAACGTCATGAATCATGAAAATTCCAACCCGGCCGATTTGACTTTTTTTTTGGTAAGGTGGCGAGACGAGTTCAGCATCACAAAGTTTTGAGTTGTTGAGGTGAAGCCTGACTCACTCGACTTCCGCTTTCAATTGACGTTAACATGACATATCTCATTAATTTACAAATAGCGTCTACTTCCCAGCACACCTGGCATATAAGAAATAATCTAGTTAGCCAATCATATTTATGTTGCTAGCAAATTGGAGTTGTTTTAAAATCTAACAGTTAATATGAATTAAGATCGTCCGAATGTTATTTTTTTCCCTTCGAAACATTAAGGTGAAAGGAGAAAAAAAAACCCAGCAGGAAAAAATCCAGAAAAAAAGAGCAACACAAATATATCACAGAATTTTTGAAAAACTTAATGGAATATTTTCCCGCATTGCTCTCACTGTGATTTGGTATTTTCTTTTCAGTCACAATTGTTTACCCCCCCCCCCCCACACACACACACAAACCCTAACTTACTATAGAGGGACTTATCTTTATATTTAACGGAAGCATTTTTAAATAGAAGAAAATTCTTTTCGTGTCAAAACGAGTCAAATATCTTTGCTCGCTTTGGACATAGAGTCGAAGATCACACAAGTGTGACATTGCACTTGTCGATACAGTTTTCTGTTTAGATGAAGAGGAAGAAAAAAACCTATAATCTCTGACGAACAGACATATTCCACTCTTACCTCGGTCCTGATATTGATTGTTTTAATGGCTTAGCTCTACTATAGTAAAATACTATGTGTCGTACAAAGGTCATTAATTAGATTTTATCAAGGATATTGACCACACGCTGACGGTTGTGATCAGAAGTCCTCGCCAGTGAATACTGACAAGGATTTAAGTTCAGATCCCAGAGTATTAACGCCACAAATAATGGTGAGATAGGTCCTCACAGAAGCGCCATAAGTAATGATGAGATAGGTCTTCACAGAAAAGCCACAAGTAATGGTGAGATAGGTCTTCACAGAAAAGCCATAAGAAATGGTGAGATAGGTCATCACAGAAACGCCATAAATAATGGTGAGATGGTAAGCGAGGCGTGACGCTCCACATGCCAGTAAAAAAACAACAACACACCAAACAAACAACCTTGCCATGCCACGGACTTAAGCTGTAGTATTCATCGTCAAGACATTCAACGTTTGAGAGCTTACCCAGGGAAGAGCTTCACTGGGAGTCGGAGCTATTGTCTTACAGAGATACAGTGGCTGCCGTCGGTGTTTGGTGCAGGCGCGCGACTGTTGTTTCTGTAACTAATGACTTAAGGGGGTTCAAGGAGATGAACCGACACACCAATGTTTACCCAAGGTTCTCACTATTAGGAGGGAGGAGAGGGTTGGGAGGAGGCAAGGAACAGGGTAAGTGATACGCTATAGATCCTGAATGAAGTTTCTGGTGATGGAGCGTTGTTTGCAGGGGATCACGTTGTTGAGTGAGGACAAGAATAACCAGCCACGGGAAGTCGACCAGAGAGTACACAGCTCCTCTAGTCACGGGAAGTCGGCCATAGAGTAAACAGCTCCTCTAGCCACAGGAAGTGGAGCAGAGAGTACAAAGCTCCTCTAGCCACAGGAAGTCGACCAGAGAGTACACAGCTCCTCCAGCCACTAGAAGTCGACCAGAGAGTACACAGCTCCTCCAGCCACTAGAAGTCGACCATAGAAGTCGACCAGAGAGTACACAGCTCCTCCAGCCACTAGAAGTCGACCAGAGAGTACAAAGCTCCTCCAGCCACTAGAAGTCGACCAGAGAGTACACAGCTCCTCCAGCCACTAGAAGTCGACCAGAGAGTACACAGCTCCTCGCAGTAGTTCAGAACCATGGATCCTTGACAAAACTACAGCTCTGTGATCAGGGTGGTGAGCTGAAGTGTATTTTATGAACATTTTTAAGAAATATCTGCTTGAGAGACAGAGAGTTTTATTTCCCAGATTCCACGTGAACTGAAGAATTAGAATTTTATTAATGACATTTTTTAAAATGTACGAGTAAGTTCAATCCAACGACCTTTGGTTTCTGTGTGAATTTGTATAAAAACAATCTATTTGCATTTTTCTTTTAATAAGCAGTTCAAGATTAGGTCAGTTTTATACTTTTGAGTCATGCTTAAAGCCTTACAAATAATTCTAATATTTTTTGTAGACCTTATTCATATAAAAAATAAATTAAATTTTTAATTCCAGCCCTTATAACTGCTATTCTATGAGACCAGTTTTGGCTAAGGGGATCCTTGAATCAGATAATGTTTTGTATCGTATAATCAAGCAGAACCTGTAAAGTTACAAGAGTACTTTTACTGATCTAAATCTATCACAATCAATAAATCTATACCCTCAAATATAGACAGATAGATGGGAACCACATACAGCAAATTGGAAACGTCAAAATTCGCAAGGCCTGGATAAAACACTTAACGAACTAAGTGTGAATACAAATTCAATCGTTAGATGAATTCTAATCAAAATTAATCCTAGCCTAAGAAAGCATTTTGCATGTTGTTTTAAGATATGTGACTTACATTTGCAATATAATTGATATTGATGAAGCCCATGTGGTCATGTATTACAGACCTATTAAGACTGACAGGAATATAAGCCATGTGGTCAAAAATTGTCGGTGATAGAATCCGTGCAGCCATTTATCGTAGATAAGATTTATATTGATGAAACATGTGAAGATATATTGCAGACATGCAATATATATTGTATTACTCTTTCAATATTTCTTGTTCAAAATATCAAAATAGATCCACAGTGCTCAGATACAAATCAAATATTGGTAGAGTTATTTATGTGAGTTAGTCAGGGTAAATATTTACATTGTCAATTAAGTTTAAACTATTATACAAGTTGTTATTTATATAGTAGAAACGAATAGAGCAGAAATGATTACTATTATACATTGTTTATAAAAAAGCTCATCATATTTGTATGGACTGGAATCATTTGCGTCTGGTTTATTTCAATTGGAAACATCATTTCTATATGTGAACATTGAAGAGTTGTCTTGAATTCATACTTACCGTATGTACTCGTGGATAAGCTGAATTACTAAATCCAAATTTCGAGGCAAGAATGAGGGGTCGACTTTAATACACAGAATTCATTTGATCAACATCATGAGTTTACCACAGCGATCGTTCAAGAAATGTAAAATTCCACTTTTCGAGCGACAAATCAGTGGGTCGACTTATACTCAGTATATACCGTGCAGTCAGTCATTCTATTATTTGTTTCTATCTCCTAGCACGCACAATACATTTTTCTTACAGCATATCTCTAATTGCAAATAATTTCACCATGTATTGTTTATTATTACCGTGTTCGTTGTTGCTTTGGGATTTCTTTAAATGCATTTGAGAAGTCTATTGTTTTACTGGTACACTGCTTGTAAACTATTTAAAATTTTAATAAAAGAAAAAGAACTGATTCTGATTTTGTGTGACATTTTTTCTAGTAAGTTATATCTACTTGCTGCATGGCAGGTATTAAAAAAAATAAATAAAAAATTGGATCAACCTGCTTTACAACCTGAGTCGGAAAAAAGCTGAGTGTGTTTTTAATTTAGTAATCCAAAGAAAATTTTTGCAGTATACTTGTTTTTATTTTAGTCTTGTCAGTGCCATCCCAATGCCCATGTATGGTTTCTGGATACGGGTTTGCCAGTTCCTAGAATCTCACGAATCATTCCCCAGGAAAAAAACACTGCTATTGCCTTCTAGAGACTGAGTGGTTTCAATGGGAAAAAACCAAACAAACCCGAAACAAAAGACAACACACATGGACAGAAGTCACTACGCAAATAATTCAAATCAATTGATTTCTCACTACGTACATCTGTATTGTTTTGTTTAGGACACGGCACGGTTTTCAATAAGTAGACAATGTGAAGGGGGAAATCTATGGATTAGGCTGCCTACGTCAGAGAAGAGGAGGGATTGCGTTGATTGCGCTGGAAGACAGGCCAGAGAACAAATGTTTCCATTTATACAACACCTCAAACATTATTTAGAGATTAGTGCCGACATAACTGGATAGAAGCTGCTACTTTTGTCTCGTTTCCAGCATGCTCGTTAGGATAAAGTTGGGTCGAAGAAAGATAGAAATGGAAAGACTATGATTTCGTTGAACGTAAAATGTGTTAAAAAGAAATGTAGTTTATTTTTCTTAAAGCTTATTTTCAGCTTTTTTAAATTGAATGAATGTCGAATTAGAGGGGTATCGCTGCTTTCTAGAAATGAAAATAGTTTTTAAAAAAATAGTTATCGGTATCATGGTGGTACCCATTTAAGTATGTATAAAGTGTAAGGTTGCACTCTAATATCGTAACAGCCAGATATGTCATAGATTAAATTGTAAGAAATCATATACTTAAGAGGAAATTCTTATTTAAAGTAGCGAGTTTTGATGTTACGTCACATTTCTCAAACACCCCCTCCCCCCTCCTCGTCACACATCTTCACAAATGTNCCCCCCCCAGGTGCGGGACATTATTTATGGACGGCTCGAAAAACGTGCAGGTGACAACATTGTGGATCACGTGAATGAACATTTTCAAACAGGTCGAGTTAATGTAGTAGTTCATTGACATTTGCTTGACTCATTTCGGAAACATTAAAAAAGAAGAAGGCAAAAACAAGCTTCGTTAGTTTAATATTTGTTACGAGACCATCAATACGCTTAGATGTAACTGGAAGTGAAACGAAAAAAGTGAAAGGTGAAACAGGAAATTAGAGGTTTTTTAAATACACATTTTTTACAAGGAAAAATAAAATTAGCATAAATTTTAGTGTTGCGCACTAATGTTTAGTGTACTTTATATGACATATTAAGTGTTTATTTAGCATTAAATACTGCAAAGTTTGTACATAACGTATTATTTTCATGCAGTACCCATAAGGAGTCATAATAAATGAGAAACTATCTTGGAATCCCCATGTCCATGAAGTTATTAAAAATCAAACAAAACCTTAGGTTTTTATAAAAAGAAACGTTTAAAAATGTAACAAAGATATAAAACTAAAATGCTACCTAACCCTAGTGAGACCTATACTAGAATATGCATCTTCTGTATGGGACCCATCCACCAAAGAAAATATTGATAACTTTGAACAAATCCACACACAAAAAAAAAGAGCTGCCAGATTCATTACTTGAGAATATTCAAAATTGACAAGAGTAACAACACTAGTTAAACATTAAACCTTGAAACATTAAAGTATAGAAGAACCAATAGTAAATTAGTAATTATACATAAGGCAATTAATTCTAATTTAGAAATACAACACAAAGATAACTTAATACAACCCTCAGATAGACATAAAGATAAAAACACCTTTCTTATTCCATATGCAAGAACAAACACATACAAGTTTTCTTTCTTTCCGTCCGGTATTCGGGCGTGGAATGGGTTGCCTGAAGAAACCAGGAAAGCCAACACATTTTCATAATTTAAAACTCTAGTGGGAATACAGGACTAAACACAAACCATAGAAATAAGTGGGACGCAATAATCTTCTGTACAGAAGGAGCGTCTGTAACATATAAGATAAGATAAGTTAACTGTTCGTACGAAGTGCCCTAATGTTTTCTGCCAACCGTTCTCCTCCCCTACCACCTTCTCCGACACTTTGGCTCATCACCTCACTCTTGAGTCTAAAGGTCAGGGTTCAAATTTGTGTACACATTATTTTTTATTTACTTTAATCTGTCTTCATTGTTTTATTATTATTATTTATTAGATTAATAATGTGTACTTTTATGGATTGAAGAATCCTACTTTGTTTTTATCTGTTTTTCCATGGTACTTTCAAATGGTAGGATTGTTTTTGTGTTGCTTGGAACGGATTTAAGGAATTTTACATGTAAAACTTAGTTTGAATTACGAAAAATTAAATATACGAAAGCACAATGGAACGGATTAACTTCATATCTCGAGATGCCACCGTATACAGAAAGACGAAATAAAAAGTATAAAATACACTTTTTAATATTAACATTTGAGACTTAACATATTCTTAGTTTAAACGTTTAATGAAACCATTTCTCGTGATCAATAAAGTAGGATTTATAATATTAAACACATAATGAGACTTTTGGATGGCCGTCTAGCACGATCTTTCTAGCATAGGCTCCTACACGATTTTGGGGTGGGAGGGTAGAAACCGATTCCAATCTGAAATGATGAGGGGCTTCAACCCCCCCCCCCCCCCACCAACCTCTCAGACGGATGGGATTTGAATTTTTCATGTATGAAAATGAAGAACTCCAACAACCTTTCACCCGACAAGAACTCCAACAATCTTTCACCCGACAAGAACTCCAACAACCTATCACCCTATAAGAACCCCATCAACATTACAACAGTCTTAGCACCAATACTTCTACCAACATTTACACCAACTCATCTAACAAGAACCCCATCAACATTACAACACCACTACCAACATATACACCAGCACCCACTCACCCAACAACACTACCACCCACTCACCCA
>MUZC01000067.1:885094-903854 GCA_002072015.1 Radix auricularia
AGCAACACTACCACCCACTCACCTAGCAACACTACCAACCACTCACCTAGCAACACTACCACCCAGTCACCCAACAACACTACCACCCTCTCACCCAGCAACACTACCACCCACTCACCCAGCAACACTACCACCCACTCACCCAGCAACACTACCACCCACTCACCCAGCAACACTACCACCCACTCACCCAACAACACTGCCACCCACTCACCCAACAACACTACCACCCACTCACCCAGCAACACTGCCACTCACTCACCCAACAACACTACCACCCACTCACCCAACAACGCTACCACCCACTCACCCAGCAACACTACCACCCACTCACCCAGCAACACTACCACCCACTCACCCAACAACACTACCACCCACTCACCCAACAACACTACCACGCACATCACCACAACACGATCATCAAAAGACTTTGGTTCCAACTAGTCATCTCGGATCAGCGTGATCTCGGTAAGCTTGTTTGTTGTGGCGACTGACCAGGGTAAACCCTGGGGTAGAGCCGATTAGCGTGTGATGAGTGGGGGATGAGTGGGGGATGAGAGTGTTGGAGTAACTGATGTGAATGTAATGTGCATCTCGTCATGTTTGTGGATCTCAAAGACGTGATTCATTTTAAAGGAAAAAAAGAAAAGTAACAAGAGATTTTAAAGAGGATTTTCCTCAAGGCGGAGATGGATCTTGCCATCAACATTTTTTAAAAATAAATCCTTATTCGGAGCCACGTTTATGACAGTACCCCTTTACTTTAAGCACTCAAGGCAAGTTTGACATGACTAGAGGTGGCTGACAAAATCAGAAGAGGTGAAAATTTATGGGATTGAATAACATTTTGCCAGATTTCATTGTTATTCTTTTTTGACGTGCACTGGAAACAATAGAACCGAGAACAACAACCATATCATAACAAGAAAAAGTTTATTCCAAAAGAACAATGCATTGTTCAGATTTGAATTTATAGGGTTCTTCATTTCTAAAACCGGAAAACGTCATAACTCATTTCGTAATATTCTATTTTTAGATTACATTTTAGCGGAACAAAGTTTTGAGGCATAAATACAGTCAAATCACTATGTTCTCAAAATTGTTAGCTTAGTAAAATTACGAAATTGTTTTTTATTTTGCAAATCCAATTAGCTGTCTAAACTAACGAAGAATTAAAAATTAGCTGATAAGATCAATCATTCTCACTATACCTACATTCACTTATTGACTCGTATCTTTTATTAATTTTTTAAATGAATGTTGTCCTTAAAAAATATAAATTTAGATATAATATTTCTATTAATAGATTTCCGCCATTTTATGAACATCCTTATTTTACACAAAGTCTCCGTTCGATCCCCTACCTCCATTGTCCGTAATGAATTCCATCAGTGTTTCCTTGAAAATCGCCTGTCAGTATTCATGAGGTACAAACATCAGATATCACACTTTTTTTTTTTTAAAAAAAAAAAGCTTGAATTTAAAACACCCCTGTTATGCAGTGATAGTCCACTGGGAAACAAATGAAAAGAGACGGCAGATACTGTTACAACTAATGAGTTAACTCTGAAGCGGGCCTATGTATAAAAATAAGAACCCCGTACTTGAGGGACGAACTCGTAGGGTCGGTGAATGTGGATTGATCTGAATCTCATGAAAATAAGATGTCAACACTGAGAATATCAACGATCTTCCTCCCACCCCGCTCCCTGAAACAGTCATCGTGACCCGCCTGGTCAGAAAGATCAGACAGCTGAGAACGTTTTCGCAGCACCGTCTACCCCCCCCCCAATCCCCTACACCCGATACAAAAAAATTTCATTAAACGGGAAACTGAATCGATTGGGAAAATGTGATGTGTCGTGTTATCTCCTATTAGCCATCTATTTCTAGTTAGTCTTGTGATATGTGGGATCATATGCATTCGACAAAATCCTTTATAGGGAAGATATCATACAATATTCTACCCGACATTAATGCTGTGTACCGCCCCACCTGACGCCACTGCCAGTGTTGCGCACCATAATGCGATCTCGTTCCCTGCGTGTCTTCGACCCCTTACGCCTTTTGCACTTTAAATCTCTAGAATTTTTTTTCAAGTATTGATGGCATTTGATGGACACAGAAAGAAATCATTCTAAAGATTAAACCTAAGTTATTGAACAGTCTACCCGTCTCTTCTTATCATTTTGAAGGCTTAACCTTGAATATAATCAATCAGGTACATGTGTAAGCCTCCCAACCATCTCCTCCATGATGAACCAATCATTACCTTGATACAGAAAAACGAATGAATCCTTTTCTTCATTCTTTCCTTCTTCAACAGAAAATAATTGATGTCGAAAAGAAAATTTTGAAGGAGAATTTGAAATATGACGTCTGTCTGTGCCTACCAAAAAGTCTACATAATTGAATTTTATGACTTTATACTAGGAAAATACTATCCGAATCTTTCTGTTCCACATTGAACACCTCCATTCTGTTTCACATTGCAAAATTCCCTTCTGATCCACATAGCATAACTCCCTTCTGATCAACATAGAAAAACTCCCTTCTGATCCACGTAGCAAAACTCCTTTCTGATTCACGTAGCAAAATTCCCTTCTGATCCACATATCAAAACTCCCTTCTGATCCACATATCAAAACTCCCTTATGATGCACATATCAAAACTCCCTTCTGATCCACATAGCAAAGCTCCCTTCTGATCCACATAGCAAAACTCCCTTCTGACACACATAGCAAAACTCCCTTCTGACCCACATAGCAAAACTCCCTTCTGATCCACATAGCAAAACTCCCTTCTGATCCACATAGCAAAACTCCCTTCTGATCCACATAGCAAAACTCCATTCTGACCCACATAGCAAAACTCCCTTCTGACCCACATAGCAAAACTCCCTTCTGATCCACATAGCAAAACTCCCTTCTGATCCACATAGCAAAACTCCCTTATGATGCACATAGCAAAACTCCCTTCTGATCCACATAGCAAAACTCCCTTCTGATCCACATAGCAAAATTCCCTTCTGACCCACATAGCAAAACTCCCTTATGATCCACATAGCAAAATTCCCTTCTGACCCACATAGCAAAACTCCCTTCTGATCCACATAGCAAAATTCCCTTCTGACCCACATAGCAAAACTCCCTTCTGATTCACATAGCAAAATTCCCTTCTGACCAACATAGCAAAACTCCCTTCTGATCCACATAGCAAAATTCCCTTCTGACCCACATAGCAAAATTCCCTTCTGACCCACATAGCAAAATTCCCTTCTGACCCACATAGCAAAACTCCCTTCTGATCCACATAGCAAAACTCCCTTCTGACCCACATAGCAAAACTCCCTTCTGATCCACATCGCAAAATTCCCTTCTGACCCACATAGCAAAACTCACTTCTGATCAACATAGCAAAATTCCCGTCTGACCCACATAGCAAAACTCCCTTCTCATCCACATAGCAAAATTCCCTTCTGACCCACATAGCAAAACTCCCTTCTGATCCACATAGCAAAATTCCCTTCTGACCCACATAGCAAAACTCCCTTCTGATCTACATAGCAAAATTCCCTTCTGACCCACAAAGCAAAACTCCCTTCTGATCCACATAGCAAAACTCCCTTCTGATCCACATAGCAAAACTCCCTTCTGATCCACATTGCACGGCTCCCTTCTGATCCACATAGCAAAACTCCCTTCTGATCCACATAGCAAAATTCCCTTCTGACCCACATAGCAAAATTCCCTTCTGACCCACATAGCAAAACTCCCTTCTGATCCACATAGCAAAATTCCCTTCTGACCCACAAAGCAAAACTCCCTTCTGATCCACATAGCAAAACTCCCTTCTGATCCACATTGCACGGCTCCCTTCTGATCCACATAGCAAAACTCCCTTCTGATCCACATTGCACAACTCACTACTGATCCACATTGCACAACTCACTACTGATCCACATTGCACAACTCACTACTGATCCATATTGCACAACTCACTTCTGATCCACATTGCACAACTCACTACTGATCCATATTGCACAACTCACTACTGATCCATATTGCACAACTCACTACTGATCCATATTGCACAACTCACTACTGATCCATATTGCACACCCCTCTTCTGCGCGACCTTTGAAGACTATATGCGTGTCGTCATCGTTGATGTTTCAAGCAGCAATGGAAGTTCCTGCCACCACCCTCTCTGGACATATAAAAAAAAAACAATCACAGCCAAGGAAGAAAAAAAAATTCAGGATCGATAACATGTGGTCGATAGACCATGAATAGAGTCAGCTGATCCTGGATTAATGTGTTGAAAGTGTGTGTGACGCCGGTGATGCACCTAAAGCAGATGCACACCTTGGTGTGTGGAGGCAAAATGAAGCTGTCAAAAGACAATTTTTGGCGCTGTATCGGTTCCAATATAAGCAGATAGATTCTTACATTTCCTTAACCAACAATAATTCTAGATGATCCCCGCTCTTCCTTTTGCTCGTCATTTCTAGACATTCTGTAGTCATGATAACTTCAGCGAGCAGCGCTCACAGCTTCATGATAAACTTACTGTACACTACTTCAATAATAAACAATGTGTACGTTATTTGCATAGTAAAGTTTTAATACTTCTTTGAATGTTTATACTATTTTCAAAAGTGAGATTTATTTAATTGCTTAGGCCAAGTCAATGAGCTCCTGACAGCAAAAACAAATATAAAGCTTAGGAAATGTTGAAAATTATTTTTTTTCTCTTCAATTTGAAGGCAATGGCGTAAACTAGAGCATCAGGTTTATTCACTTCACTTATTTGTGACATTTACTTTGTTTGCTCTTTTTATTCTCACACGTTGTCATATTCTAAAGTAAAACGTTTTCTAAAAAAATATCTTTATATTTTTATTTTGTTAAAAAAAAACACCAAAAAAACCCACCTCAATATTCGGGCGAAGTGCCAGCTAAGAACTCAATGTGTACGCTGTTAAATCCAGGTGATATCCGTGTTTACCGTTTGCAGGAAATATTTATCTTTTAAATATTGTCTTACATATTCTAGCAAAGTTTAAAAAATAGCTATGCTGTAGACTGTAGACAATGTTTAATTTAAAACACAAATATTTGCTGCAATATGTAATGGTCGTCATAATTTCAGGGACAATTTGTTCTTCGGATTAATATTTTATAATTTGGACACTTTGTAAACTTTTGGCAATGTTTTCATTCAATTAATTATCAAAGTCCTTTAAAAATTAAATATAAAAAGTCTTCTTTTCAAGGTTAACATGATTTTTAAAAACATAAACCTCCAAAATTGTGTTTATAAATTCAGTTTACGAGTTCCAAAATGATTTTCTGTTAAAATTTAAATGATTAATAATTATATGTATTTTCTTAATAACGTGGAAATTATATTAACATCACTTTCTCGTCACTTAGTTTTTAACTCTTGCGCTGAGTTAAACTTACGTTTCTTAAAACTCTTGTTTTTTTGTGTGTGTTGGTTTCATATGAAATTCACTTCCAACTGTCCGTTTCATTTTGTTGCAACTGAAACTAGAAAATCCTATTCATTCTGTCTTTAATTGCGTGAGGATCTTTGTGAGTGGATAAAAATCGACTTAAAGGATTCATGACTTGGTACATATTGAAACCTTAGTCTACAACCATAAAATCCTATTTTACAAGTATTAGTGAAGACTGACTATTGCAAATAGGTAGTTTAAAAACTATCTGAGTTCCAAGTATTGACTTAACCACAAGTATTCCTGTTGATGACTCATAAAAGCAACCAAGACATCCTAACAGTAAAATCAGTTACACATTACATTACAAAATAAAGGCTAAAGAAATATTTCGTGTGACGCCGCAGAAGATATTGTTTGGAAAAATTAACCAAAATTAGTGTTTATTATTGTGAGACGACCAATGAGAAGTTATGGCTTAAGAGAAGCTATGAATTATTTAGGTTATAGGGTTATTAAATTAGCTTCAACTTTTCAAGTTTTAGTAACATTAAAAAAAGTTTTCTTTATTCAATTTTAAAAAATGATTTATGATCCGTAATGCTAGTATAAAAATCTTAAACCCATTTACGATCCATTGATCTGGTCACGACCGGCTTTAGGCACAGGAAAACTAGGCAGCGGCCAATGGCCTAGGGCCTCCGATTGGTCTCATCATTAGTGGGGGCCTCGCACAAGAATCTTTCCATATTTATTATTTTATTTTTCTATTACATTTAGGGCCACTAAATTCACTTCGCCTAAGGGCATCAAATTCCCTTAGGCCAGCCCTGATTGGGACAGGAATAGATGAATCAAGAAGATTGAAGTGATAATGGTCTAAAGATAGTATATTGTAAAACACAAATTTCTACGTGGGTTCTGATACATGTTTCTCAAAAACTATTTTGACTTACAATCCAGGTTAAACTTGTTATTACTTTAACATCAATATTGAACTGTTTGTATTTAATTGGGCAGTGATTAAAAAATAAGCAATGTCGCCCTTCTCCTTAGTAGATCATTAAACCTTGAAACACACAGGGATAGAAGAACCGACAGTAATGTAATAATTATACGCAAAGCAATTAATTCTAATTCAGAAATACAACACAAAGATAACTTAATACAACCGTCAGATAGGCATAAGGATAAACAACTTTCTAATTTCAAACACAAATTCTCGTGCTTCCCGTCCGGAAATCGGGCGTGGAAGGGGTTGCCTGAAGAAACCAGGAAAACCAACATTTAATCAAAATTTAAAACTCTAATACGAAAGCAGGCTTAGACACAAGCCAAAGATAAGCGTAGGACGCATTAACTATCTCTATGGAAGGAGCATCTTTAACAGATAAGGTAAGATTTAAGAAAATATGATCTTACAAAAAAACACATTGAATTTTAACACTGAATTATTAATTAATGATAAAAAAGGTAATTTCCCGACAGACAATTTGTCCTCTCTTTGACCAATAAACTTTACTGCTGTGGTCATCAATGCTGGACATGCATCGTATGTTTTGGTTGGGGTGATTTATTTAGCCTAATTTATCTGCTGCTTATCTTGTAAGTGTTTGCCAGCTATTTAATTTAATGCATGATGAGCACATGCTAGGGCTTGTCTCTTCAGTATGTTACGAGTCCAGACCAATATTCTGTAACAGTAAGCAAAACCAACCTCCTCCCGCNNNNCCCCGAAAACACACAATTTGAGAGTCTTCGTAGTATCGAGAAGACTAGTAAACCATCTAAGAAAACACTGGCCAGAAGTTTTGGTAGGGATTAAGACAAACACACGACCAGGTAAGTCAGCCGACAGCAGACTGCATCGCGCGTGAGTAGCAGACGGCAGATAAGCGGCCTTGAGGCAAAGGTCAGATTCACATGTGGCTCCTGTACGGCATAATTATATTATAATGGGCAACGGAAATAATCACAGACACGCCCAGGGAGATACTGAGGGAGGCGGGGTCCTTGTGGAGTATTGAGGGTATGGCACGGCGCTGGGATGTCGAAACACATTAGTAAATTCAGGACTGGACATGAACAATAGGATAAACGTAGGACTTAATAATATTATGTAAATAACGAGCGTCGCTCGTATATAAGTTGACATGCGCAAACCAAATAAAATGTATTAAAATAGTTTTCTACGGCTAATAAACACATACGAACACAAAGTTGTCGACCAAAACGTTTTTATACTATGACTGGTGGCACGATTTCTTTATACGTTGATTCCGGGTAACTAGTCCATCACAGTACACGTGTAACAGTGCAGTGTGATAGTGGGAACGTTTTGTTTTTTTTGACTGCGAATCTACTCATCATCAATTGCACCGCAGTCCAATGTTAGGGCCCTGGCCTGCTCAACAACAGTTTACATATTGGACGGATCCATGCTCTCCCCCCACCCCCAAGCTCGGACTTCCAGCTGCTCCTGTTCTATCACCACATCATCAATCCACGGAAGTCTTGGTCGCCCTGTGAGCAGTTCAAATCATGTTTCTGTCTGTACATTACTTTTGCTAGGCCACAGTCCAGCATCATCTAAAGCTGCCCTTTCAGGAAAGCCTGCCTTCTGTAATCAAACTATCTTTATGGCCCATGGATTAGCAAATGACTGTGCTTTACACATATTTTCACATATTTTCCGATGTTCACTCCCATGTTTCTAGGACCGAGTGTTTCTCGTGTAAATAACGTCTTATGTCGGTATATACACGAATCTCTTTGTTCTCCAGGACGGTTTTTAACTCCATTGAAGCTTTTATAGGCTGTCTGCTCAGACATTTTATTACACACAAATAGACAGATAGACAGGCAGTCAGATAGAAAGAATGCGGCCAGACAGATAGGATTCAGTCAGTCAAATAGACCCCAGACATCCAGAAAGCCTTCAGCTATAATAACTCTGTGCAAAACATAGCGCTTGTCCTTTCTGTCACTCCTTACGTTCCCGTGATTTCTTTCATTCATTTCATCGACAACTCAAACCGGTCATTACTTACAAATATTTCTTGTTCTCGTAGACGTCATATAATCCAAGCACGTGTGGGTGTTCTATCAACTTCATGATCGCGATCTCACGCTCCACCTGGTGGCAAGATAGAGGAAAAATAATTAAAATAATTATAAGTAATCACGCAAAGAAAATTTGTATTAGGATATAGCACAATGATTCTATTACAATATGTCTCCTATTTGTATGCATATATATCAAGGATAATAGCCATCAACACACTTATTAGAGAAAGTGAAGGTTGGGATAGTGCACCAGGGGCGGCGATTGTTATCATATTATACGTAAGGACGGCTGTGCGGTCCAATGCAAACTTTTCTGTATAGAAGGATACGCTAAAATATTTTACCCAAACGATTTCAAACATACTCTTACCATGCTGATGAACACCTAGAACTCGGCAGATAAAAATAGAAGATTTTGCTATTTTGTTGTAAAGGTAAGATTACTTTAAAGCTGTTTCGTCAAAAGCCTTGTTTTGTTCTAGAATAAGTAGAAATCATTGAAAGTTCTTAGTCTATATTAGTTCTGTATTCATTGATCATTATTTAAGAACACAAGGGCTTTTTTTAAATGCTTAAAATTTGATTTTTAAATATATATCATAGCATTATTATCAGTTTGTCAGTAAATTCAGAAGGCATGAAAAACTTCGCCAGCATTTGTGCATCATTTGAGAGTTAAGCAGGCTGTTGAAACATTTAAAAGAACATGGCCTGCTGATGACGTCATTTGAGTCTTAATTTATGAGACCAAGTCCGATTACTCTGACGCATCTATTTAAACATGTCGGGCGGCGTGACACAAACATTATCTCGAGAGATCACGCAAGTCAGTAAAGGAAAAAAAAATAATTAAAAGAAAAAAAAAATCCTTGGGGATATCTCTCATCCCGTCCAACTGACTCACACGCCTTGAAACTTGATGAAACCAAAAATTAATTTGAAGAGCAGCGGATCGAATTTCCTCATCGGGTCATTGCCCCAGTATAATGTTTTGGCTTACAAATACAGTGGTTTTCCCAGTTTGATTTCATTACCATTTAATTTATTAACAAAAAGCCGAGGAGTCCCTCGTAACCAGATTATATTTTTTTAAATACTCAAAGAGTCAAGTTGTAAAGGGTTAGTAGTAACTTTCTAGTTTATTGTCATAAAGTCGAAACTTGCATTGGTGCAATGCATTTCAGACACCGAAGAATTGGGCGTAGCAAGGGTGGAGCGTAATGGGGCACACCATTCTTTACACAATTAGAGAGTCGACAGCTGGACTTTGTGCTGACGAAACGATGTGGCCCATGTCTGAGTATGTATGTCTATGCGTTTGAAGTTTGAATATATATATATATATATATANATATATATGTGTATGCATGTATGTTGGTGTGTGTATGACTATTATCCATTAGGCCTCCTATCAATGTTTGAGTTATTCTATTTAAACACCAATGGCGAAGAAAAACTTAAGTGAAACTTTGGATTCATTTCTTGTCAATATTGTAAACGGCATGTAGTTATAGGATTACTGTACGAAGACTTACTTACATATCTGGTTGATTTTAGGATGTTTCAGTGATTTATTGATGAGTTTTAGGGCTGGTACTGATTAAAATAATTTCGTTCGATTAATCGGGAAAAATTTAATTGTTTTGTTTACGTAACTTGCGTTGAACATTGCTCTTTATCCGAGTATTTAAACATTAGTTACAACTCGGAGACTTTCTGTACTCTCAACAACCTGAGACTATAGCTCTAAGAGTCTCAACATCATGTGGGTTGTTAACATGACATAGGTTCTACATACAACACAGGTTGTTAACATGACATAGGTTCTACATACAACACAGGTTGTTAACATGACATAGGTTCTACATACAACACAGGTTGTTAACATGACATAGGTTCTTTGTACAAACAGGTTGTCAACATGACATAGGTTCTTCATAAAACACAGGTTGTTAACATGACATAGGTTCTTCATAAAACACAGGTTGTTAACATGACATAGGTTCTTTGTACAAACAGGTTGTTAACATGACATAGGTTCTTCATAAAACACAGGTTGTTAACATGACATAGGTTCTTCATAAAACACAGGTTGTTAACATGACATAGGTTCTTTATACAACACAGGTTGTTAACATGACATAGGTTCTTTATACAACACAGGTTGTTAACAAGACATAGGTTCTTTGTACAAAACATGTTGTTAACATGACATAGGTTCTACATACAACACAGGTTGTTAACATGACATAGGTTCTTTGTACAACACAGGTTGTTAACATGACATAGGTTCTTTGTACAACACAGGTTGTTAGCATGACATATGTTCTTTTTACAAAACAGGTTGTTAACATCACTGAGTCTACTTAAAGCAAATAGATTGCTTACATCATTTCATTTAAGAATGAATTATTCAACCAAAGAGAATTTTTTTTTTAATTTAGTAAAAATGTACTCCAAACTCGACTGTCCCGACGTCATGTCTCATCCCCCGACGGTATTAGTACACCAACAATACCCAGACCCCCGACGGTATTAGTACACCAACAATACCCAGACCCCCGACGGTATTAGTACACCAACAATACCCAGACCCCCGACGGTATTTCTACACCGACAACACCCAAAGCCCCGACGGTATTCCTACACCGACAACACCCAAAGCCCCGACGGTATTCCTACTCCGACAAGACCAGTAAGCCTTGGAGATGTTTTCACGGGAGTAATGTCTCACTTAGCCTTTGAAACCAGACCACCATTGACTTGCCATTACCCCAACATTCCTGGACGTCGGTATTATTTTATGGTGCCGGCCCGTTGAGCCAAAATGTCAAGAGATCATCAGCCTGAGGAAAAGGTTTACAAGGATAGGAGGAAAAAACACCCTAACTCATGCAAGGTTGTGGGGTGTGTGGGGGGGGGAGTATGAGGAATAGGTTTACAAGGAAAGGAGGAAAAAATACCCTAACTCATGCAAGGTTGTAGTATGTGAGTGTATTTTACACAGAATTCTGGAGCCAGTCAGCAAAGTTTTACTCTCCACTCAGCAAGCCGCGGTTTATTTTATTTGTTAAAAGTAGAATGCTTGAAAGCGAGTAGGAGACATAAGTATGGATATAACCATGTTCCTTAACTAAAGTATATATTATAAAGAGCGGCTTAAAAATTAAAACGGATAGCATGGGTAACGAATCGTCGCTAATAATATTTCATACGCTGACAACAGCGTTATCTCTTTGAAACTTGGCGATAGCAAGCTGATAAAAGGAAAGTTATGGCTAGTATAGTCATGGTATATCATTGAAGACAACCCCCCTTCCCCATACACTCTTTTGGCTCTCACTATCTTGGCAAATTTTAGTGTTTTATTTGTAATCTAAATGCAAGGACCAAAATGTATAAATTGAGAACCTCAACAAGATGTGGATCGCTTATTTCATCGACTAAATAATACTGTGAGGGGGTAGTTTGGGGGGCGGGTGGAGGTGAGTACAATGGACAACCACACCTGTATAGATCCTCTCGTAATATGAACGATAATATGAACGAATATAATCAGGTGGGCACACTCATACTTTTGGACAATAACTAACATCCGTGTACGTCCTCCCATAATTTTGGACCATAATTAACATCCATGTACGTCCTCCCATACTTTTGGACCATAATTAACATCCCTGTACATCCTCCCATAATTTTGGACCATAATTAACATCCCTGTACGTCCTCCCATAATTTTGGACCATAATTAACATCCGTGTACGTCCTCCCATAATTTTGGACCATAATTAACATCCCTGTACGTCCTCCCATAATTTTGGACCATAATTAACATCCCTGTACGTCCTCCCATAAATTATTAGGAAAGAATCAATAATGTTAAGTAAATTTATTCTTCTTTATCCTCTCGTATCGTTGAATAAAGGGCCCATTCATTTTTTTTCCTGCATGCTTCTTCTCGGTAGTTGGGTCTATTAAACTGAAGCATATCACAAGTACTACCCCCCCCCCCACCCAAAAGAACATGAAACATTACAAAGACGATCAGTTTACACAGAGCTCTTATCTCTCGCGCACGCTGGCCCTCCGATCGATGGGGAAGCCTCGATATTTGTTTTTATCCCCGGATACCAGTTGATCTTCACCCGTCGGTGTCCCGTCTCGTGCAATCTCTTTGATGTTTGTCAGTTTGCTAGTGGAGGTCTGAGTAACGAAAACTTGCAAATCAAAAACCACGATAGGTGTAAAAAATGACAATATCATTACCCCCCAGTTAAATGGTTTCATTTTGCAGTGTTACTAAGAAAGAGATTCTTGAAGCGTTAGAGTCCGAGTAATATAATATCAAACAGAAAAACACTATTTAAGTGCAGTGGCATATCTGCATAGAGTAGTGGGAAGGGGTTCCAAATTCAAAAGTCTCCCGCCCCACCCCTTGATGCGGGCTCCCATATTAGTGTCCGAATTTTTTTTTTACATTAAAAATTACGCCCTGGCCAAGTATGTCGGGCCCCCAAAGAGGTTAAAGCCCCCAGGCCCCCAAACCAGACACTAGTGTGAGGTCACTTAAAGACAATAGTGTGAGTTCACTTTAAGACACCTGGTGCTAGAAACTAAATTACTTTTATTATCGGCCACCCACGGCAACCCAGATGGGTTACAACTTTACCGGTTGATGGAAAAAGAATTGCTACAAAACTTAATGGCTCCAGTGCCACCAAATGAAAGCCTGGCAGCCAAATGTACACCATTTGACCCCAGGGTCAGACATGTGTCCGCCTTATTGAGCAGCCGGGGCTGCCATCACCACCGAGGGGTGGGAAATACGTCAATCTCGCGGATTCGCCCCTGTGGGCATCAGTTACCGTCTAGTGCATGGGGGAGGGAGGTGGGGGGAAGGAACTGCACGTCACTTACCAACAAGTTACTTTTTGATACTCTCTGACAAAATGACATTCTATAACCCTCATTGCGCACAACCACCGCTCTGAACAATTTCCCTGTCCAAAGGACTGACTCTGACCTCGAAGAACCGCTTCTTGGAAATGCGAAGATACTTCCTTTTGTTAGGACTTTGACGTCCCAGGCATCACTGCAGTTTTATTGAATGGCATCT
The DNA here is from genome assembly GCA_002072015.1 of Radix auricularia. Lineage (NCBI taxonomy): Eukaryota > Metazoa > Mollusca > Gastropoda > Lymnaeidae > Radix > Radix auricularia. The sequence continues at coordinate 898,742 of MUZC01000067.1, forward strand.
TGAAAAAACAGTATCGAAGGAAAACTAGAAATAGTGGGGAATTCATTCTCGTACCAGCAGATACTAAGCCTGGTATCCGTAGTGTTTATTGTTCATGCTCATACTTCCAGGTCATACTAAACGTTATTGTTAAACTGTATCGTTGAGTCTTCAGACGACCCGACCCGTCTTCTGCGTGCAGAAGTTTTATTTCGCAGCCCGGATTACTTTATATCTCTTTAATTTATATTTGTATTTTTATGCAAGGATTTGGTAAAACTATATTTTAGCATAAATATAGAAGAACAATACATTGATAAAAAAAATTGTTTAATAAAGTAGTAAGCAAGTTTTATATCCACCAAGACTTCTAGTCTGACTTGAATTAACAAAGAATTGGCAACGATCTGTTCAGAATTAACAACGATCTGTTCATAATTGACAACGATCTGTTCAGAATTTACAACGATCTGTTCAGAGTTGACAACGATCTGTTCAGAGTTGACAACGATCTGTTCAGAATTGACAACGATCTGTTCAGAGTTGACAACGATCTGTTCAGAATTGACAACGATCTGTTCAGAATTGACAACGATCTGTTCGGTATTGACAACGATCTGTTCAGACAATTCTAAATTGATTACCAGGATTCGTGTTTAATATATTAATGAAAATGTTCCGACTTAATATCTGGAAGTTCTATAATTAGATTACTGGTATGAAACGACATGGCTTATGGGGCCCACTTCTTGCTCTACTCTACTGCAATGTTTGATTTTTCTGAGATTCTCCTGGCCACTCGTTTATTATTTTATTCTGTAATTGGTCATTTCGGTGTTGTTGTTGTTTTTTTGGTTTGTTTTTGTTTTACGGCAGTGTTCTGATTTACGTGGGTAAATCTTCATGAGTCTTCAAAGGGTATTGTTTATGATAGTTTTTAAATATAAGAAAAAAAACAACAAGTAAACAATCTAGACCTACGACTGATCTTCCCATTTTACAATACTATTTTGTTCAGACAATGCGTACATCATACAAATAATTCCAGCTGTTTTTTTTTTTAATTTTCAGTTTGTTTTTTCTTCAGATGGGCAATGTTCGAATTTAGAAACAGAAAAAAAATGAACAAAGGAAATGACGTAATTAAATTTCGCTAGACACCCGAACAAAAGGATCTTAACCTAAATACGTCACAAGATCACGGACTTCCACTTGTCCGGACGACGAGACGAACAAAGGGACGTAAGCACTTATGGAAGGTGCTTTGTACAAAAGGTGTTTGAAGGCGCGTAGAGGGGTGGAGAAGAGAGAGAGAAAGAACCAACTTTATATAACTGACGCCACCCTTACCGCGCCCCTTGATTGAATCTTAAAACAACCCTAGAAGATATTTACTCTCTCCCACGAGGTGGCAATTAGCTGAGCTCTTCCGGGGATTAAATAAAACATCTGAAGTTGAAGTTTAAAATTGGTACCGAATATCTTATCTTAGATATACAGACGCTCCTTCTATGCAGAAGATAATTGCGTCCACAGACCATGAGAGATGATCTGTTGGCAAGTGATGCAGCGGTCACAGGCCACGGCTATAGGGGTTCCACGCATTACCCCAGCCGCCTAACTATTGTCTAGTTAGGTACCCATTCGGAGCTGGGTGACTCGGGGACTCCTCAGGCCCCGGGAACAAATCCTCGCCTTCGCGTGGATTTGAACTCGTGACCATCGGTACGACAGTCGAGAGCGCTACCTCTCGACCACCTCCTCCCATTGTATTGTATCATTTACATCGTAAGTTCAACTTGTATCATTTACATCTTAAGTTCAACTTGTATTGTATCATTTACATCATAAGTTCAACTTGTATTGTATCATTTACATCTTAAGTTCAACTTGTATTGTATCATTTACATCTGAAGTTCAACTTGTACAGCCTCAGTTTGACGTAGGTTGAATATCATGTAGTGTGCGATGAATGTAATAAAAAGTTGGGTGAAAGTAATTCAGTGCACGTGGAATGTAATGCAGCGCTGGATGAATATAAAATTTAGTGCAGATTGAATAGATTGAATGCTGGAAGACTTTAAATCAGAGAGCTTTCATAGTAATAATAATTTGATACTTTATATAGCGCTGTACCCCCTGCAAGCCACAGGGCTAACAGCGCTCTATATAAAATCAATTGGATGCGGGGAAGGTGTCAGCAAGGCCCTAGACCACGAGTTCTCTTCACGCAGACACATACCACAGCGCTCAGCATCATCAGGTTCTTCACACAATGGACAACCCTCATGGCGCGCAGCCTCAAGTGTGATCGACAGGATTGAGGTGGGGGGGGGGAGGGAAGGTAGGATAAGAACAAATGACAAGCGAATGGTCGGTGTGTTGTGCTGAGGTCAACGTTTGGATAGCGAAATAGCCGCTCTCCCCTACAAAGGTGATGAAAGGAGCACTTACCAGTTTAGTAAGTAAGAACTTATTAAATCCAGTGCATGTAAAGACAAGTAACAAAATGATCGGACAGTTCTCACACCACGACTACGATGCTAATAGATGACACCACACACTGCAGGTCTGTAGCGATGAGGTAAGGGATGTTTAAAAAATTACACCAAAATGGAGCATTCTTCACTTACAACCAGCCAAAACATTTGTTACAATTTTTACCTTAGGGGCCGTCCGTAAAGTACGTCACGCTCCAGAGGGGTGGAAGGGGTGTAAGAAAGTGTGACAGTTTGTGACAGGGGGGAGGGGGTGTCCGGCCATGTGTGTCGTCACGGTGTTTTATGTTAAATTTTAATTAGTTTGTTAATAAAAAAATATTTTATGTACGAAAGTGTGACGTACTTTAGTAGGGGGGGTCCGAGATTTGTGACAGTTTGTGACAGGGGGAGGGGGAAAGTTTAAAATGGTCAAAAATAGCGTGACGTACTTTGTGGACGGCCCCCAAGTCCTAAAAAGTACCGACTCTTTTTTTACGGGATGAAAGATGCATTTACTTCTTTTGTCCCCAGGTAGCTCACTTTATGGGCCTTTGTTGCAATGGTCTCATCAAAGTCGTAATTCAATCGTCGCTGAAACAGAAAATGCTCTGCTCTGGGCAAAGGTGTTTCATGTCAACTCGTTAATCACAGAATACGACAGGAAGCGTCCAGGAGGCTCTGCGTTGTCTGGCATGGCACAGACACAAGGCTCTGTGTTGTCTGGCACGTCACAGACCAGAGAGTCTGGCACGTCTTGCTCTGTGCTGTCCGACACGTCACAGACCAGAGGCTCTGTGTTGTCTGGCACGTCACAGACCAGCGACTCTAAGTTGTCTGGCACGTCTTGCTCTGTGTTGTCTGGCACGTCACAGACCAGAGGCTCTGTGTTGTCTGGCAAGTCACAGATCAGAGACTTTGTGTTGTCTGGCACGTCACAGATCAGAGATGCTGCACTGAAAGCGGAATATTCTTTTTCTGGCACTTTGATCTTGTTTTCCATTAACAGCTAATCATATTTGCGGTGAGTACCGTGACCCAGATTCCCTACAAATAACGTACACCAATTTTACTTATATTTTGTGGTACTTTGTGTGCTATTGATGTCGTTCAGGGCCAATGATTTGTTGTTTTTATTTTTACATCATTATAAATTAAAGAGTTTATCCACAGCTCTAAATTTTATTGTATTCATGGGAAAAAAACAACATCGAATGATTTTGAATATTTATTCTAAAAGCTCATTCCTAGTATGATACGAATTTGGTCAAAATCGACCATTTCCAATCTGGAGAGAATTGCGTTGCCATCTTTCATTATAATCTTTCAAATATTTTTTGTTTATGTTCGCAGACCCGCATTGCTTTTTATTGCAGGAATCGATTTCCGCATGAACGCCACCCATCCGCCATGTGTTGACATCTCACATTTACTTCACGATTTCGGAATGGATATTGATAAACTCTTGGTATCGAGACCGCCATCCGCAGTTCTTATTTGTAAGTGCACGTAAAACCCAGTGGTGTGAACGGACTCAAAACATGGATGGTTAATTAAAGATCAAAATTCATGATTTCTAAATAACAACTAGGCAAGGGGAGATCAGTCCGGGAAGATTAGTGGCCGAGGAAAATAACATAAGGTCGATGAGATATAAAGGACGAAAATCGTACGCTGAAAATAAAACTTTTTGTAGTATTCTCTACGTTTAAGTTCTTTAAATAAGATTGTAGGGGGCATTCATCCTAATTTAGAACCAAATAGAAAGTCAATAAAATACAAAAAAACACACAAACAAATTGTGTAATGAAAACTTTATATTTGATCATTATTTTTTAAAATTAAAATAATGACAGAAAACGTTTCGGCGAATGCCTTCATCAGTACAATAAACATAAAGTACGAACTTACATAGGTAGTAGAATTATATTTAAATCATCAAGACATAATATATCATAAAAAAGATATGTAAAATAAAAAATAAGGAAAAAAACAAACAATTGTATGCGATAAAAAAGGAGGAAGTATCAAAAGTTACACTCTTTATCTTTAATGTACTGATGAAGGCATTTTTATAAACAACTTTGTGTGTGTATATTTTGTATCTTATTTAAAAGTTTTATCACAGTTCCTATTCCATATAAAAGTAATTCAATATAATGGTTAATATTTTTTATGCATGGGCTAAAAAACTAGAATCATGATTAACAGTCAATAACAGCACAGGACATTAGTGTTGTTTTCGTCGACGAAAACTGAAACTAAAACCTTCGTCAACGAAAATGTTGACCTTTTCGTCAACGAGAACTAAAACTAAAACTAAAATTAGCAGCAAGACTAAAACTAGACGAAAACTAAATCTGGTAGACAAAAGACTGAATAAAAACTGAAACTAAAACTCCCCAACGAAATAAAAACTAAAATCCCCATTTATCGTTCTTTTCCGGTACTGCGGTCTATTCTAAGAAATTATTATGACCTACTTTCTTTGATGATCGCGCATGCGCATCAACTGGGCGATAATATAAGTGATCAAAATAATACAATTAATTAACGTTGAAAGTTGACAATGACAACAGCAGGAACTGGTGTTGGTGGAGTTAGTGGACGCCTAAAATCGAGTGATGTTTGGGATTATTTCACGTACCGTATAGATT
>MUZC01000067.1:906763-919517 GCA_002072015.1 Radix auricularia
AAAAACGGGTCTTTCTCAAGCTGAACAGTCATTTGTTTTGATGTTTAGTCTTCACCCTTCAAGTGAACTGTTGTTACTTAGTTTAGTTAGTTCAGAGTTTTAGGTCTTAGAATGAATACATTTTTTTTAATTTTGACTAACGTTTTTGGTTTCTTATTATTATTACATTTTTAGTTGTTGTTGTTGTTTTTTTTTTGTACATGCACTGCAAGTCTGCTAGTCTACAACATAGTCAAAAATTGAGTCATGGCATTGGCATATATACAATGTGATAGTGTGATTTATAATGTGACATTTGAGTGAATGGACTTATTCTCAGTACACTGAGCTGTCATCTCTGTGACTGCTATTATTATGCTTCAATCTGTTTCAAAAATTGGTCATGAACAATGATGTTATTAGTTATTGGTGTTTACAAGACTAAAACTAAAAGTGAAACTAAAATGAATAAGACGAAAACTAAAACTCAGGTGTTTTAGTTTTAGTCGACGAAAACTAAAACTAAAACTAAAATTGGGCCTAAAACTAAAACTAGACTAAAACTAAAATTATTACAGACAAAACGAAATAAAAACTAAAACTAAAATAGGACCTGGGACTAAAACAACACTACAGGACATACACAACAACATGTTATCAGGCTCAGTTACTCTACACGCTATACTCCAACCAACCATAGACCAACATTTGATCTCATATCGAATAGGAACAAAAACGCAAACAACAAAAATTATTTTGCCAAAGCCCCTGACTTTAAACAGAGAGTTTATAAAGTGACAATTACATTTTAAAAAACCAACTATTAAAATTCAGAAAAAAAATCGTTAAGAATATGTTCATTCTTTAAACAAAACGTTTATGAAACTATAAATTATGCTTGAAGATATACTATAGCTCTACTAGCTTATCTTTAGCACATTCAAATGTCCCATGCTTTGGTCTTTCCCATAATACCCTCCCAAAAAACGTCACATTAACCCCTCGGCATCCCCTCGCTCGCCTTTCCACACGAGTTGCCTGAGGTCGATACGTGCCTCCCTTCCCCCATCCCCGTGGTGACAAGCTTCAACAGCACATAAACTGAAAATAGAAAATCGATTCTTCTGATAAATCTGATTTTAAAAAAGAAAATCGAATCTCCACCTCAAATGTTCCTTCTAAGTTTTGTTGGTGGTGTGGAAAAGTTTAAGTCGTGTGCAACGTTGTGCGAAAATTGTATATTCCCCAAACACACATATATTATTCTTAACAAAATTTGCTGCGCGTAGCTTAGTGAGATCATTCCCCACTTTCCACCAAAAAGATTGTTCATTTTATAAGATTGGTTTGTTTTTTTTTTAAATGGGGTTTAATATTTTTTCTAGCTAGTGGTAGAAAAGTTTCAATTGATCCCTAACAACGTATCTGATAAAACGCGGGGTATTGGAAAGTGCGAGTCATTTCCATTAAAAAACACACAATTTGTCACAAGTGTTTTAAAGCTTTTTGTCTCTTTACGTTGAATAGTACCAATCTCACCAAAAGAGCTGAACTAGAGTTCAGTACTTAGAGTTGGTGGTGATCAATGATGTCACCCATCAGTACTAAGTGTTGTTGTCGTCAATGCTGTCACCCATTAGTACTTAGTGTTTGTGGTGATCAATGATGTCACCCATCAGTACTTAGTGTTTGTGGTGATCAATGATGTCACCCATCAGTACTTAGTGTTTGTGGTGATCAATGCTGTCACCCATCAGTACTTAGTAATTGTGGTGATCAATGCTGTCACCAATCAGTACTAAGTGTTTGTGGTGATCAATGCTGTCACCAATCAGTACTAAGTGTTTGTGGTGATCAATGCCGTTACCCATCAGTACTAAGTGTTTGTGGTGATCAATGCTGTCACCAATCAGTACTAAGTGTTGTTGTCATCAATGCTGTCACCAATCAGTACTAAGTGTTGTTGTCATCAATGCTGTCACCAATCAGTACTAAGTGTTTGTGGTGATCAATGCTGTCACCAATCAGTACTAAGTGTTTGTGGTGATCAGTGCTGTTACCCATCAGTACTAAGTGTTTGTGGTGATCAGTGCTGTTACCCATCAGTACTAAGTGTTTGTGGTGATCAATGCTGTCACCAATCAGTACTAAGTGTTGTTGTCATCAATGCTGTCATCCAACAGAACTAAGTGTTTGTGGTCATCAATGTTGTCACCCATCACTCACTCTAACTACAAACGCAGTAACTTAAAAAACTCTAAATTTTATTTATTAATTTTGTGGTTAGGTTAAATTCGTAGTAATTTTGTATGTGTTTATGTCACACCAGATCGTTATATTTTTTTGGCTTCGCTTACTTCTTGTTGCATGTCATATTTGACGTTTGTTTATTTTAACATAGGCTCTTATTTACATTGAACAAGTGGCCAGGTTTTTTCTAATTTGATTGCACTTTAAATTTTAAAATAACAATCTAAACACACCAAAAGTCCCCCCCCCCCATTTCTCTGAGTAGTTATAAAAAACATACTTAATTATAATTTTTTTTTTTACACAAAAACTATTTTTAAAAAGTATTTACTGTAATTGACTTAATTGACGAGTACCACTTACACACACAGTTGAAAATTTGAGCGTTATTTAATTTTTAAAAATATAAATTTACATTATCCAACAAATACAATCCTAACAAAAATTTCATATATGGAAAAAGAAATAAGAATCCATATCGATCAACAAGTTTAAGAGAAAAAATAGACAAAAAATAGGTAAGATTTTTAAACACAACTGTTGAAGTAGTTTTAAAATAATCTATAGCCAGCAATGGCCGTACGAAGGCTTCCGGTCCCAAGGGAGATTAGTCTGAAATTAACCGAGCAGACGTGAGGAGCTGGATCTAGTCGATAGGATAATAGGGTGGACAATGTTGGTTTATAGAACTGGAAACTAAGTCTTTAGGGTCAAATAAGTAGTGCAAGAACAGGGTTTCTTAACCTGTGGTCGACTGACCCTCCCTCAACTTTCCCTGCTATCGGGCGAAAGAGTTCCGAGAAATGCATTTGCAGTATGTAGGCCTAATAGTGATTGGATGTCTTAAAATAAACACTTTATTTCAGTAAGGTATTTTTTTTTAATCTCACTTTAAATTCGGTCCACGTAACAAAAAATGTGAATTAATGTATAAAAATTAGACCGATGATAGCGTACGTTTCACGGGTGGGGGGAGGGGGGTTATAATTTAGGGCGGCGCACTCTTTAAGAAAACATACAAACAAACCAAAAACACAACAATGCTAAACTATCCGAAAACAAAACAGTCTATCAATTGTGGACTGCAAGGGTACGTAAGATAGATCTTATGGCTATGAGCGTAGTTACCATATTTCTAAATTGTAATGGTATTAGAGATTATTTTTAAAGTTCTTTAATCAGTTGTTTCCTTGAATACGATTATACGAACTGACATCGGTTTTGTGGAAAGTTTTGAAGATAAAACATACTTGGGNGTGGGAAGGGATTGAGGAATGAGGGGGGTGGTGCCGCCTTTCTAGACTATTTAATTTTTTTTTCCCATAACACCTCATCCGTGTCTCTTCCTTGTCATTGAAGTAACATTTGGCATCCATCCCTTTGTTAGAAATATTATTACAGCTACCACTAGATCTACTGAAAACTTAGAATGACAACTGAATGGTGAAAATAGCCGGGATTGTTTGAAAACGAGGGTCGTTTTAATACACAAGTTGGCATATGTGAAATCTGGGAATTTTAATGCACCCTTACCCAAAAATATTACTATTTTCAATCCATAAACACATTTTTTTTACATCCGGGGGGGGGGGGGGGTGTAATGTATGCCTAACACATGTCGAAATCATTCCGAACACATGCCAAACTTTTTAATTGGATGGGCTCCTCATTTGCTTATGATAAACATCAAGTTTAAACCTGATAACAATCCATAAGTGGCTCACGCGTTAGCCACTGGCCAGGCACGTGCGCGATGGATGCCTTAAATGTGAATGTTGAGCCTCCAATAAAAGAGATTTATATCATTATGTCGGATCTTTTATCGTCTATCTGTTCACACATGTGGTCGAGGTCAGCGGTCATTTATTTCTATGATGGCCCTCTATACAATTTGGGTTCGTTAGGGTCTCAACGGTTGGGGTGGGTTTAGGGGTGGTGCAAATTGGCGTAAATCCCAAGCTTTCAAATGTACAGAAGTAAGCGTAATGTAAATATGTCTTTATTTACATACATTAATAATTGTATAAAAAAGAAAATAATTTGAGAATAGCTTTGAAATTAGGAAAATTTAGAAAGAGTCAATCTAGATTCGCACTGCTCATTCGAAAGAGAACAAACATTTGGTAAAAAGTGCAAAAGACTGCGAAAATGTATGTTTAATATACCTATTAGTAAAACTTTGTATTCATAATCATTAACAAATATATTTTGTTTTGAAGTTCAAAATTTAACTTCAAATTTATATTTTAAATCAAATCTATTTAAATAAGAAGACAAGTCATGTTTTTTTTAAAACATGGAGCTTATGTTATTTTAAAGATCTTTTTGTTAAATAAATAATATTAGAGCAAAGATTTCTTCGTTTCACCAGGACTTTAAGAGAGAAAACACATTACTTTACCCAGTGATGCTAGAAAAATCCATACCAACATTTATCTTCATAGGTGAAACTCCACATTCGTGCTTTTTTATCCTTGTAAAATGTCGCAAGCCGAATTTCGTCATCATCAACACCAGACATAAGAATTGGTTAAATAAATAATGCATGTTTCAAAAACGAATTAATATTTAGAAGCCTATCAGTGGTTGAGTCAATTTTAGACAAAGATATGGACTGATCACAATCAGTTTACGCTTAAATATTTTAACATATAAAAATTATCTATAACTAGGGGTTGGAGGGCACCTACAGCGCCCACTTTTTTCAAAAGCACAGGTAAATTATCCTTGTTTGATAAATACGAAATATTAAACTTCCTAAAATGCACACAAAGTTTTATACATGCTCATAGCCTCTTTTTACATCGTTCCATTTCCTAAATTTAAATATAACCTCAAACAATTACGTCATATAATATTTTTACGCGAGAAACACCACACGCTTTTTAGCGCATTTTCGAAAAGTCGAAATGCGCTATTGTATCCGTTTTGTCCGTCTGTCCGTCCGTCTGTCATCACCCTAGATCTCAGCATCCATAAGTCCTAGACCCATGATGTATATATGTTTTTTGTATGTCCTGACCTGCCATTTGTGCATCAACACTCAGTTACTCGATCCGTTAAAAAACCCCGTTAAAACTACCAAAAAACATTGCGAATCGAGAGATAACACTGGCGCAGGCAACGGCCGCCATTGCCGGAAGTCGAATACATCGTTTTTCAAGCATTGAAGAGTTTTTACTTTCTGTTTTTTTGTTGTTGACGTCATTAGAATATGTGTAAAAGTTTAGAGAGTTTTACGTCATCATTTGTGGTGACTTCAATCAAGATCTTAGCGGCCCAGGGGCAGAAATTGAAAACTTTTTCGAAACAAACTTCAACATTCAACTACTTTCAACAAGATTGGCAACCACGATCTATCAAACAACAATTGACGGAGTATTTGGGCGATTAGCTGATTACAATTTAGAATGTTTCATTTATGAGTCCTATTTCAGTGACCACAAACCACTTGTAGTTAGATTAAAGAGAAAATAAAAAAAAAATTAAATGTAAAGAAATGACTTTTAAATAAAAAATTTTTAAGTATATTCATTACACAAGAAAATTCATAAAAATGTGTCTAAAATCTAAACACAATTACTGATAACTACATAATGCTGATATCTAACATAAGTACTGATACATAATACGAAAATGCGCTAACACGTCCTGAGTCCAAAAAGGGACCAGGCTTAACATGATTTTTTAAACTGCTATGGACGGTTGTACTATGTCCTTCAGCATTATGAAGACAGACAGTGAGTGACTTGGGCTTTTATATTGTTCATTTAAGTTCATGTTATGGATGTAAATAATTTATTTACTTAAAACTTATATTTTGAGAAGACAATGACTTTGTAGTTTAGGGTACTGAATGTAGTTTGGTAGATATTTTTTTTTTAAAAAAGGATAAAACTTTCTTAGATTTTAATGACGTGTATAATTATTACACAATTATGAATGGAACTATTGTGGATTTACTTAGTAATTTTCACGGGATTAAGAATAATTCAAATCATTATTGTGTAAAAAAAATTAATTAATTAATTAATTTTAAAAAAAAAACAAAACAACCTAACATTCCGAAGTACAAACAAACAATAACACGAACTTTGTTTTTGTAATCATTAAATAATGTGTTGAAGAACAGCAAAATAATATACTGCATTAAATGATAGTTTTAAAGAAATCGGAACGACAAAGATCCTTCTAAACAAAGTTTTGAAGTTCAATACAGTTTGTGGCACATGTAATTGAAATTATAAGAATAAAACTAACTTCAGAGTGCAGTGTACATCTTGACCCATGCGTTGTACCATCGTCTGCTAATAGCTGCGCCACGTTCCCCAAAGACCCCGGTTATTAATTAAAACTGCGAAAATTACATTGGAAAAAACCCCGTCTTCTGTAGAGACGACAAGAGTGCTTTTTAAATAGCACGAGACACCAGGGAATACACAGCTACAGTTAAAATATAAATTTGTGCTGGTTATTTTTAACATCAAGTCGTGGGGATCTATGATTTGGAAATGGCAGCGGATACCGGGAGATGGAGCCCACAAGTTTGGCCATTAGTTAATTACGGCGGTCAAGGGTTCGAGCCTCGGTGCTGGCAAGGCTCCGGGGCATTGTGTTAGCCACACAATCTCTTGCTCGTTATTGATGGCTCAATGAAACTTTTGAACGCTAATTCACTTGCCCCATAGGCCATCATGGTATGAAACGGGGTTATTATTATTATTATTAATGAAGTAGTTACGGTAAATTATCTCGTAAGTAATGTCTACACAACGGCCGTAAACCTGACCAGAATCCAGTCCTTCATCAACAATTGTCTAAGAAGGATTCTCAGAATATTCACTGGCCGAACAAAATCAGCAACCAGGAACTGTGGCAGCGGACAAAAGAGGAGGAAGAGATTCTTCAAAAGCGTTGGAAGTTGATCGGTTATACACTAAGAAAACCTGCCTCTAATATAACAAGGCAAGCCCTGAAATGGAACCCACAGGTTAAAAGGAAAAGAAGCCGTCCAAGAAACACTTGGCGTCAAGAATTGGAGGCAGACATGAAGAGAACTGGCCATGGATGAAAGATCCTGGAGACACTGGCCCAGGATAGAGATGCCTGGAGGTCTCTTGTAGGTGGCCTATGTCCTAGGAGGAAGCGCGGATGCCGACGATGATTGGTGGATGTACCTCATGGACGAGAAGGCTCAACTAACAACAATGTCTACACACAGCATTGCCAGGTCTCCAAGAAATCTTCCGTGTAATTTTTGAATATTTAAAAACATGTTATACAAACAATTCTTTATAAGTTCTTAGAACAAAAGTTCTTAGAGTTAAGACAGAAAGTATTAGAATAGCTCTAGACGTGCCGGGAAGTCGGATCCAAACCAGATTATGACGGCTACTTTGTATTTGTGTTTGTAAGCGAAGCATTTCGTGGGTGGAAAAAACAACCAACATTATTAATATACCTCTGGAATTTCTGGAAAATTAATAGTGTAATGATAATCGCGTTGTCACAGATACTTGTCTAGACAGCAGACAAAACAAGTCCAATTCGGCTCTATTCTAATTGACAAAAAGGTTTCGTTATTATTTTACAGATTACAGATGGGAAAATAATAGTTTTTTTAAAAAAAATAATAAAGAATTCCCTTCTAATGAAAGGTATTTAAAGTATATTTTACAGTATTATCGAATGATTAATAGCGTTGCAAAGTTTTACCTCGACAAACAACTAATGTTATAAATTTGGCCGACATGTTAAATTAAAGTACAGCAAAATATGATTTTGTGTGTGTAGGAAAAGGCTAATAAATATTGTAATTACCTTAAAATTTAAAGGGTTAATAAAAAAAAGTTAATATTTGGGCTGAGCAAATTAACAATTAATTAATCGTTAAAAATTATAATCAATTAAAATTGATTTGATCGGATAGAATTCGATCAAAATTTATGAAAATATTTATAGTATTTTTTGTCCAATTCATAAATCATTTATGTTTTTGATTACTCACATACTTTTCCCTTGCATTAATTATTTAGACGTTCATAGGTTTAAAAAAATGGGGGTTTCTTTCTTATTGCTTGCATAGCAGAACTAATTTGCTGTGTTCTGTCACAAAATTTTTGGGTATCATGGAATTACCGCGACTTAACAGATTTCGCAATATAATAATGAATCTCAACTTAACGGGATCTATATTTATGCGTTATTAAAATATATTTCATCCAAATTAATCGATTAATCGATTACGTTTTCCCCAATCGATTGAAAATTTCTTTTAAAAAATCAGCATCAGCCCAATTTAATATATAATGTTATATGTTATTAAAGAATAAATACTCATTTAGAACTCTGGATCGTTAAAGTTGATGGAGCTCTCAGATAGAGTTATTTCTATTTCCTATTTAAACAAGTAGTTTTCTAAAGTACAATGAAGAGGATGATAAAATATTTTTAAAACTTCACTGTTATTGATGTACTTAAGATTGTGTTGATTCTGGGGGCTCAGCTTGCACAGTTCCAATATCTCATGGACATGTTCAAATATGGTGCATACCGGATTGGGCGACACAACTTGGCGTGCATTATTAAACGCAGCCCCGACCCCCGTCCGTGTTGTTATTTTTATTTTATAGATTACACATCTTACATTAATTATGTTTACCTTAGAACACACCAATTAAGGCTCCCTCTAAAATGCAAAAACATATCCTCCACCCCCGAACATAAAAATTGTGATGCTATCCTGTGTAAATCACAGCTAAGGATAATTTCTATAACAAATAATAAATATTAGCACCAATATTTAAAACTGACCGAATGAAATAGACAAGTACTCGTGGAGATATATCTCGTTAGATGTTTAAAAAAAGAAAGAGAGAAAAAACTTAGACCTTTGGTATAGTAGCAATACAAATTTAGTAGCTCCCTCGCCCCTGTAGTTCGTGCATGTCTTGTCGACAATTTTCGTTTTGTATTCGCTTTGTGAGTTAACATCGTGACAATGAGACAGAAAAAAGATTGGAATATTAAAACGTGTCCTGATTGTCTTAAAATCTATAGAGCCGTCTCGGCTATGGGCATACAGCCATACAGAACATGATGTTCGGCATCGTTTTGATTAAAATCTATCGCGATTAAAACTAGGGGTGCACCACATTGAAATTTTTGAAAGCCGGATTTTGCCGGATTTATGAATTAAAATACGGCCAGGGCCGGAGCTGGAGAAAGATTTTTTAAATGGCCGGATTCCGAATTTGCCGGAGCCATTATATATGTATATATTTTAAGGCTATACCGGCCAGCCGGATTTGGCCGGACATATGAAATAAAATTCTGCCGGAGCCAAAGCCGTAGCCGGATTCGTAAAAATGGCCAGATTACGGGTTTGCCTGAGCCGAAATCTGGAACACTCCTAATTAAAGCACGGAGATATCTAGTTTTACCAAGCTAACAAGGGGGACACGACACAGCGGTACGTTTGACGAGGATCAAGCTCGGCCCTGGGCTACTGAAGCAAAGACGTCACTCAGTGATTCCATGGCGGGGCTAGTCACACAATGACATGGTGTTGGGAGAATCGATGAACATTGGGGAGAGCTATGACACAAAAACTTCAATAAACATTGGGGAGAGCTATGACACAAAAACTTCAATAAACATTGGGGAGAGCTATGACATAAAAACTTTAATAAACATTGGGGAGAGCTATGACACAAAAACTTCAATAAACATTGGGGAGAGCTATGACACAAAAACTTCAATAAACATTTCTAACAGGCCACGAGCCTTACCAAGCCGTCAACTTATTATGTATCTCACAGCCCCAAGACCAAACATACAAACTTACAAAAAATAAACAAACGTTCATAGAGAAACAGCTCGTTAATGATAAACTATGAAATCAATGCATTACATTTCACAACGGCACGCTATAAAAAAAATTACGATGGGTAAAATATTTTTAGACGAAGTTTGAAAAGTGTTCAGACATTCAAGAGGGCCGAGTGAACTACCGCCCCCCAACCCCACCCCAGTCCCAAGTGTCCAAGTGTAAAACACAACCCTGCCGTGACCAGGCTCAGATTAAGAATACTCCCAGGCGCCTTACCTTCATAAGCACAGACTCGCTCAGCTTCTCTCTGTTGACAATCTTAATGGCCACCCTCTTCCCAGACACACAATGTACTCCAAGCTTGACGAGACCTGATGAAGAGATCAAGTGATGATATGAGACATTGGACGAGAAGATGACGAGGGATCATAAAGGCGCGGGACAGAGTTTCAGTGAGGATTAAAAATATTTTGCATTTCAATGTTTGTATTTTTACATTTCTTTTTCCCTATTATACAAATTATATATTTGAATTCGATAGAAGACATGTCATCTCTCTCTATATATATTCATAATACTCCACTAAACCGTCAATGAAATTTTAATTAATACATTAAAGTTTTCATTTACTCCATCAAAATTACAAACGTATTAAGTTCATAGTCATAGTGTCCCTTAATGTCCATACACATTATGTTCAATATGACCTCCTCACCTTAGAGTACATCATATTTGTATTACTTTTATATAGCTGTGGAAAGGACTGAGGAGGGGGACAGTGGCGTAGCTAGGGTTTTGGGGGCCTCGGGGCCTCTTTAAAGCCCCTCTTTTTGACGGATGGCGTAATATTTAATGTAAAAAATATTTTCAGACACTCAATTTGGGGATCCCCTCAAGTGGGGACCGGGGGGGATTTTTCAAATTTTTAACCCCCTAGCTATGCCGGGGGGGGGGGGGCTCATATGTTTACATTTTTGAACTTTAAAAAAAACAAATAAAAAACAAACAAAACGGCGTGAGTAACTTTTGAATATGATTTAACTATGTCAGATGCTGTGTCACCAATCACCTACTGAAAGAGCATAAAACCAAAACTAGTGAGAGGCTCACTTTGTGAATAACTTTGTGAATTGTTATCTTTTAAAAGTCCATAAAAGTAGATGGACGCAGAGGCATCTCCCCTGTTGGTGTCACCCAGTACGGTAGCTCATGGTGTCACCCAGTACGGTAGCTCATGGTGTCACCCAGAACGGTAGCTCATGGTGTCAGCTAGTACGGTAGCTCATGGTGTCACCCAGTACGGTAGCTCATTGTGTCACCCAGTACGGTAGCTCATGGTGTCAGCTAGTACGGTAGCTCATGGTGTCACCCAGTACGGTAGTTCATAGTGTCAGCTAGTACGGTAGCTCATGGTGTCACCCAGTGCGGTAGCTCATGGTGTCAGCTAGTACGGTAGCTCATGGTGTCACCCAGTACGGTAGCTCATTGTGTCACCCAGTACGGTAGCTCATGGTGTCACCCAGTACGGTAGCTCATGGTGTCAACCAGTACGGTAGCTCATGGTGTCACCCAGTACGGTAACTCATGGTGTCACCCAGTACGGTAGCTCATGGCGTCACCTAGTACAGTAGCTCATACTCATGGTGTCACCCAGTACGGTAGCTCATGGTGTCACCCAGTACTGTTGCTCATGGTGTCTCCCAGCACGGTAGCTCATGGTGTCACCCAGTACGGTAGCTCATGGTGTCACCCAGTACGTAGCTCATGGTGTCACCTAGTACGGTAGCTCATGGTGTCAGCTAGTACGGTAGCTCATGGTGTCACCCAGTACGGTAGCTCATGGTGTCACCTAGTACAGTAGCTCATACTCATGGTGTCACCCAGTACGGTAGCTCATGGTGTCAACCAGTACGGTAGCTCATGGTGTTACCCAGTGTGGTAGCTCATGGTGTCACCCAGTGCGGTAGCTCATGGTGTCAACCAGTACGGTAGCTCATGGTGTCACCCAGTACGGTAGCTCATGGTGTCAACCAGTACGGTAGCTCATGGTGTCAACCAGTACGGTAGCTCATGGTGTCACCCCTCCACGACTTCCCTCACTGCACCTCCCACAAGTCTGCCATTGCATTTTGACGGGAACTAACAGATTTTTACGTTGGTGTCACCCACTTAATATGCTCCGCACCCTTGAGTGAACCAAATACATCGAAGCAAAGAAACATGTAGAAACTAGAAGGGACACTTAAATCGACTCTTTATCCCAAGAGAGTACTACGCAACTGTACACCAACTCTTAAGTACCGTATGTACTCGTTCTACAACCCACTTTTTGACAAAATCTAGGGGAAAATGTTGGTGGATCAGCTTACGAGCGGGTCATAAGTGAATTCTTACATGTACATTAAAAATCACCAAGGGCCTTGTCTACATTCTAACAGGATTGGACTGCTCTACCAAAAGTTATAAAATATTATTAAATATATGCACTTTTCTCACTTATTCATTTTATGTGATTTTGTGAATGTTTTAATGAATTGTTTTACGAATTTTGACCGATTTAGCTTGTAGTTTAAAAAAATATGTGAAACATTTTGTTAACAATGTCCTGTCCTATTATTTTTTTTGGGGGGCGGCTTCCGAGAAGGTCACACACTTTTTATACTATCTTTAAAAAAAAAAGAGGGGGGGGGGGTC
>MUZC01000067.1:919572-931029 GCA_002072015.1 Radix auricularia
CCCCCCCCCCCCCCCCGAAAAAAAAAGAAAAAAAAAAGACTCAATGAATCTACGTCCAGTATTAATAACAAAAACAAACCAATGCCATTATGGAGCTGCCCCGCATCAAAGGGAGGCTACCGTGACATTCACTAGAACCTTCCCAGAGCAAGAAACATTGCAATTATTGATGCGGATATCGACCGTCCTGACACTAGCGGGTCCCCTGATGTTGTATTACCGGCATGTCGCCAAGTGTGCTCAACTTGACCAGGGGGCTTTGAATGTAAGATGAACGCCCCAGTCTTGTGTTGACCAGGTCAGCGAAGCCATTAAAACCTGATAGCGGTGACCCAGTTTCAAGCTAAATATCGACGTTGATGCGGTGCAGACTTGTGAAGGGGCAACTTTTATACAGAATTGCGAAATAATAAATCTTTTTAAAAAATCAAATGAGCTGATAATAAGAGCAGAGCTACAACAACATGAAGGAGGTAAACATAAAACGGAATTATATTCAAGAGAATTTAGCTTCAAAATACAAAATCCTATTTAACCGCCGAAGTAACTAAGTACATTTAGCAGTTATGATATTAATGTTATACGGATGAATTTGTAGGTGGAGGGGTTTTGTTCATATTTTCTTATGTTGTCTAAAAGTCATTAAATCTCAAACTTTAAAAAAATAAATAAATAAATTTAAAAAAACAGCACCTCGGTGTTCCATTTCGATCTCTAAAATTCATTATAGCAAACAGATGAAAGATGAAATGATAAATTAATCTTACGATTCTAGAACGCCGACTAGCGGGTAGGAAATGACCATTCTAGAATAATGACTAGCGGGAAGGAAATGACCATTCTAGAACTCGGACTAGCGGGTAGGAAATGACCAAATGGCCATAAAATTATTATAGGCTAAGATTCCTTTGTGTGTGGAGGTACATAGTGAGACAGCACTCCTCCACTACCATCCCTCCACCAACACCCCTCCACCAGCACAACCCTCCACCAGTACCCCTCCTTCAGCACCCTTCCACCAGAACTCTTCCACAAGCACGCCTACACCAGCACCCATCCACCAGAACCCTTCCACCAGCACCCCTCCACTTTTTCTGTCCGTTCTGATATTGTCTCAGATGTGATTAAAAAGAGCTTTTAGAAATGATTAAACAGAAATAACATGGTTTACAGTTACGGTGTCATCATGGGTCATTAGCCTCAAACTTTATTATCAGTCAGGGAGAGAGAGAGGGGGAGAGAGAGAGAGAGAGAGAGAGAGAGAGAGAGAGAGAGAGAGAGAGAGCGGGCAAAAGGGAAAAGAGATGAGAAAGAGAGATATGAAGAGAGAGATAGAAATATAAAGGAGCATAATAGTTAAAAGTTACTGGCAATGTACATCTTGAAAAGATATCTGAAGCTTATCAAATATTTGAGGAAGATTATCAAGACTTGTTGGGTGATTATCAAGTTTTGGTTGCTGATTACCAAATCCTGGCGGATGATTATCAAGTCTTGGCGGATGATTATAAGGTATTGGAGGCTGATTGTTAGGTTTCGAAGGCTCTATCATTCCATTACCATGATCCAACCCCCGCCCCATCCTTGGTGTTATTATGTTTCTAATATCACGGCCACTCCGGGGGTTTACACTTATTTACACCAAACCTTTTAAACCCTGGTTTGGTGGGAAGAGGAAAGGGGCAAATAGGGAGGTCTTCACAGCCCGTCAAATAATTATGGAAGGGGAAACTTGTAAACAAGGGGAGATGATTGGGAGGAAAAGATAACTGAGTGGTGAGAATCTGATCAGATGGCGACAGATCTATTTTTAGACTGGTTGGTGACGAGGGGAGATAAATGATGTTATAACGGTTGAGGTGGAGGGTGTCGACAAGATGATGCTGATGAGGAGGATACTAGAGAGAGGTAACGAGGGATGAGGCGATGGGGGACCTTTAAAAGAGATTTGTTGTTCAGGGGGTTATGAAGTACATAATATTGTAGGTAGTGAGTCTTAGCTTTAGGGGACGACCGAAAATACGGCTGTATACTCGCTCTTTCAATCCCAGTAATTACTGTTCATTATACAGTTTCTTTTTAACTTTAAAAAAAGAACATTCGACATCGAGTCCTCATGGTTGCATGGTTAGCATGATCGATTGCTGAATCGGAGGTCCGGGGTTCCTTTCTCAGCTTTTTTTTTTAGCGCATTTTCGAAAAGTCGAAATGCGCTATTGTATCCGTTTTGTCCGTCTGTCCGTCCGTCTGTCATCACCCTAGATCTCAGCATCCACAAGTCCTAGACCCATGATGTATATATGTTTTTTGTATGTCCTGACCTGCCATTTGTGCATCAACACTCAGTTACTCGATCCGTTAAAAAACCCCGTTAAAACTACCAAAAAACATTGCGAATCGAGAGATAACACTGGCGCAGGCAACGGCCCCCATTGCCGGAAGTTGAATACATCGTTTTTCAAGCATTGAAGAGTTTTTACTTTCTGAGATCTCATTTCTAACGAGATTTTTGGTTAGTGGTGCGAAAGCGTGCAAAAGTATTAGTTTTTTTGTTGTTGACGTCATTAGAATATGTGTAAAAATTTAGAGAGTTTTACGTCATCATTTGTGGTGACTTCAATCAAGATCTTAGCGGCCCAGGGGCAGAAATTGAAAACTTTTTCGAAACAAGCTTCAACATTCAACTACTTTCACCAAGATTGGCAACCACGATCTATCAAACAACAATTGACGGAGTATTTGGGCGATTAGCTGATTACAATTTAGAATGTTTCATTTATGAGTCCTATTTCAGTGACCACAAAGCACTTGTAGTTAGATTAAAGAGAAAATAAAAAATTTTAAAATGTAAAGAAATGACTTTTAAATAATTTTTTTTCAGGTATATTCATTACACAAGAAAATTCCTAAAAATATGTCTAAAATCTAAACACAATTACTGATAACTACATAATGCTGATATCTAACATAAGTACTGATACATAATACGAAAATGCGCTAACACGTCCTGAGTCCAAAAAGGGACCAGGCTTAACATGATTTTTTTAAATTCATGAATTGACAATTAATATTTGTTTTATGATTTGTACCTCACAGAATCACATTTAAGGTTTAGGGATATGTTTTAGGGTTGTGGGGGGGGGGTAGTTTTAGGGTGTTACATAGTTTTGGGCACAAATAGAATCGGAGGTACAATGACAAGGGGGATACTGGTAGCTCTTCAATTTTACAATAATGATTTCTGCCATAACCGGAAGTGGACGAACGAGTATACTGCCATATACTCGGTCGTACCCACAAACGATGATCTGCTACCATTCCGCTGGTCAATTTATGATTTATGTTACTGTTAGCCCTGTGTTGTTTGCACTATTCACATTCATGGTTATATTTCACACTTATCAGCACCTTTCACTACCACTCTATGACTCTATGTTGTCACCAGTCCTAAACATCGCACTTCACCCCCTCCCCCTCCTAGCGCGCCAACTCATCCATCATCTTATACTGGTGACAACAGTAGGGGAATAAATGAGTGATGGAATGGAAGGGGAGAGAAAGCCACGGTTTTATGGAGAATGGAGGGGTTTGGGGCTAAAGTTAACTAGAAGCACAAGGCAAACACAAGAGGCGGAGAAAGAGAGGAGGCGGGGTTATGACTGTGTGATGTGAGGGAATATCTTATTTGACACCCACATCGAACAGTATAACAGAGAAAAACATCATTTTAAAAAGTCATAACTAAAATAGGGTTTAACAATATTCGTTATGATTATTAACGATATGGAGAAATAACGTCTGAGAAATTCATTCACAGACAAACTAACGATGCCTTCAGGCACCAAGTGTCCTCACGATTCTGTCCTGGGATCTCCTAGGTCACACAGCTCTTCAAAACGTTGTTTAGCTTTGATAATGAGAAGTCAGCTTTTAAAAAAAAAACCAACTAATTCCATATTAACCTGAGAACACGCCTTCAGCCAAACAGTTCTTACCTTATCTTATGAAAATCATGGAAAACCCTCAATGTTATTTATTGAAATAACAACAAAAATCCTATTGACCTGGGCAAATGTCAAAAGTCTTAGGTTATGGCAACGACTTAGCATCATATCAGCGTGCCACAGTGTAATGTGCAAGACATTGGCAGTTTTGTCAAATCTCTCTCTCTCTCTCTCTCTCTCTCTCTCTCTCTCTCTCTCTCTCTCTCTCTCTCTCTCTCTACGTGGTGCAGGAGTGTCTTCAACTCCAGTTAAAGGTCAACTCTATAGTGAAACCTAAGCTGGTAAATTACAAAGTCAGCACATCTCTTCAGACGACTTTGTGAGTTTAACACTGAATGGCCACAAAACATTTCTAATGTTTTATTCATGTGCCCCAAATAATGCTGATTTGAATACAGTAACAATTCTTCTGAAAGAAATTACCAAATTACCAAAAACATCATACCGTCGATTTATTCTAGTCAGACAAGTCGGACAACAATATTAAAAAAAAAAAAAAAAAATTTGAACTCAGACCACGACTGGGAATGTCATAGCTCTGAGCTCTCTGCGTGATATCAACATAATGACGGAAATAGCGCGAATAAAAGTAAATGCTGAACTTATAAAAATATAGCTCAAATTTATATTGTGGTTGGGGTTAGCGTTATGGGTAAGGGTCAGGTTAAGAGAAGTACATTTATTTTGTTTAGGCTGGCCTGCCGAACCCGGTGTCATCATGCCGCAGGTAGCCAGGGGCGTGACAAATCTGGTGTGTTGTGTACATTACTGGCAGACAATTCACGTCAACAACGACACTGCTGGCTCGTTCATGTGCCCCCCCCCCACCTGGACTCTTGGTGTGCCCTCTGGCTAACATTGGGGACCAACGACATGACACATATGCCCTACTACACCCAACAGCGGATACTAATCATAATTACACCCTCTTACCCTTATAACGTGCATTAAAAATAGACTACGCATTTTAGCCTTATTAATTCTTGACCACATCGATTCCTACATAATCCCGGAACATGATTACCCAACAATGGGATAGGTTTAGTAGAGGCGATGACATTTATAATATAAAACAGGGAAGCGTCATAGCTGAATGAGTAATGCTCTATTATTAGATTACATTTTAGCGGAACAATGTTTTGAAGCATAAAGTCGAATCAATATGTCCTCAAAATTGTTGAAATAGTAAATTACGAAACCATTTTTTTCCTTTTCCAAGCCTATAAGCTCTCTTAAATTAACCAAGAATTAACAAATAGCTGATAAGATAATCCTCAATATACTTTCGTTTACATATTGACTCGTATCTTTTATTTTAAAAAAATGAATTTTGTCCTTTAATCAAGATACATATAGCACCCATATTTATATTGATAGATTTCCGCAACATTATGGCAAGGCCTATAGTTGAGATATTGGTGTCCGTGTTTGGAGTTGAGCCACGCGATCCATAACCCCCCCCCCCCCCCCAATCAGGGAAGTTAAGAGGAATAACTCCCACTGACGCGCCATGTTTCACACACGGACTTTTTCGTTCCTCTGAACTGTTTGGGGTGCCGCAGTTTAGATCTAAGTACATTGGCTCGGAAACTTTGGCAGACTCCAATAAAACGTAACACGGCTTGTTGCGGGTTGGGGTCGGTGGGGGAGGTCGGGGGGGGGGACTTGATATACGCTGTGGTAGACACATTTCCACGACAACAAGCTTGTTTCAGGGTGTTTTCTATCGTTGCTCGTAAAAACGTTTTTATTAAAAATTTTGCACATGATGCGATTTTCCATCAATCAAAATACAACGAAAGACCACTGGGGGGTTTCTTGATACATGAATCGAAAAAATGCTGGACTATATACCAGACAAATAAAAAGTTGATATTTTTCAGGAAAGTATGCTAATGTTGTTGGAAGGATGGGACAACAATTTCAGTTAAACTAAATCAAGGTCAAGGATACTTGGAGTCCATGAATGAATGATATTCTTCTTTGCACAACACGGAGTAAAATATTGTTAAAACTGCTGCAGTAGATGACGTTTCAAACGTATTTGTCTTTACTTGATTACAAGGCAAAATAAACGACTTGAGAGGTTTCTGTTGTTCTCCTGAAGTTGTCTCTAGATGGCCACCATTTGATGCCTTGCTATTGATCGACGCAATGCGGCACTACTGGCTACAGCCTGCCAAGGACATCGGACTTTGTGCAGGTGCGACGTGAACCACGCCTTAAAACAAGACGTCGACAATCAGACGTAATGGCAACAAAATAATTGGTAACTAACGGGCCCCATTAAATTATTAATTAAGTCACGGTCCTTAGTACTAATTGGTATAAGGTTTCCGGCATCCATGCTGAGTAATGGACCAAAAAGACGAATAAAAGGTTAAATAAGCCGCGAGAACGCAATTTCAAGTAGCTGATAATTAAGTCCTCAATGTAGTGGATGCAATAATTCATGCACGTTTCATTCTATAGACAGTTTTAGCTGTTAGATCGAGATGCTTAGGATGGACAAAACGTTCTGCAGAGCTTGTGACAATTCTTTCTGGCAGCAACCTGGTGGTTAAATGAGATCGTTCGAATGTCGAAAAGCTAATGATGTCGTCAACAAAAAAGTCGTTCGTATGTCGAAAAGCTAATGATGTCATCAACAAAAAAGTCGTTCGTGTGTCGAAAAGCTTAGGATGTCGTCAACAAAAAAAGTCGTTCGTATGTCGAAAAGCTTATGACGTCGTCAACAAAAAAGCTTTCGAAAATGTCATCATCATGATTTCAAATCCATTTGCGAAGTGATGGGCTGCGATTTTGGTTATTTAGATCAAAAGTGCACGATCGGTGTCTGTAACATCTTTTGGTCTTATTTTACCAAAACGGTACAGGTTTTTTTTTTCCGAAATCCAACAGCCTTAAACTCAAGAGCGTTGATTGAATCAAGAGTCAAGCCTCCTTTTCGAATATTGCTTCAATGTTGGGGAAAAGAAGTACGCGTAGATTATATGTAGTTGTTCATCAGCGTTTGACCATACTGTACAATCCTACACCACATTTTATACTCATTCGGAAATGTTTACATATTTAAGTTGTTATCTTATATATCATTTGAAATTCGAAGATGTCCTTTCTTTTAATTGAAAGTTACTTTTTTTTTTTTTTAACATGTTTAACCATTAACTTTAAACATCAGTGCTCTTGAAGATAAATTTGGATATTTGCTGGCGCTTCTGAGGGGAAAACCCCACATGCAACATTTTTCAAAATGTATGCGAGTTTAGGAGGAGAGAATTGAACTGTGCGTTCCACATCAGGAAAATACAGGAGATCAAAAAACAAGAGAGATGTGTCCAGTTATGCAGGCGGTCCGCTGACTGAGCCGTAGGACCACAATCAGCCACGTACGTGCAGTGACTATAGAGCAGCCCTCTCAGTCCGCTTCTGTCATGAATAATAAATCTTTGAGCCTTGTCCGAGGCTGCTGTCATTGTGCGGAGCACATCAATATTTGTGAGAGGTAATTCGGTTAATGAATGTTGCTCAAAACTTTTTATGTACGAGTAGACTCCAGACGTGACAGAACTTTGGGAGGCTTCCATAAATTGTAACGCGGGGCGGGGACTGTATGGAAGGGAAGGAATGAAAATGCCTTAATGAAGTGAGTAGAGAATATCGAAACAAGGGATATTTTATTTAATCTCTTGTGTACTCATTATAACAAGGGTGGACACACAATAATATATATATTTATCGCTCACTATAAAGATACATTGTACATATTATAAATTATAATAGCTATTTATACACTCGAATGTATTCCTGGAAGCTCACAGAGCGAACTTCACATTACTGTTATTTGTACCTACTTTAACCAAGAGAATAAAATATGTTGATACATGTTCGTGGGTATTATGATACTTACAGGGATCAACTTAAAATTTGGCCCTGTCCTTGTTGAAGTACTCTAAGTCAGTGCTTCTCAAACTTTCTAATCTGGCGGATCGGCATGATTTTTTTCTTTGCTCCAGGGACCGGGGCACTATTTTACATCTTTTGAAGGATTTTAAGTAGATTTTTATGTTTTTTACTTGAGAACTTCTGCGGACCGGCGGCGGGTGAGCCACGGACCGGGACCGGTCAGCGGACCACCACTTTGAGAAACACTGCTCTAAGTGACATCAATACGTGGATTTATGTTCTTCGACGTTTTTAACCACTATTCCTCCTTCTTTCAAACTGGTCACGTGGTTGGGTGCAGTAACTGAATAATTGAATTTTTAAATTATTTTATTTATCTCTATGTATCATGTTAGTTTTTGAGATAGAGTGTCGTATTATGTTCGACGCAATAAGGTGCGCATGATATTGACATTACTTTTTAAAATATATTCACGATCGGTGCCCATTATTAGTTATGTAGCTAAAAGGATTTAGAGTTTTTAAAAAAACGTGTTTTTTTAAAGGTAAAAAAAAATAATTCAAGTTGTGTTTTTTTAAATTGTTATTTCAGATTTTTTTTTCTGTTCTTATGTGTTTTATGTCTCGTTAGGGATTTTGCCCTCTCTCTCTTTTTCTTCTATTTTTATTCCCTTCATTGGTTTTTCCTTGATTATAATGATATGAATTGATGTATTCTCATATTTATTGATCTAAAAGGCATTAGTTGCAATGTGAAGACATGAATGTATTTGTCTTTTTCTTTAAAAAAAAGCTTTGGGTCTTGCCAGTTACTGTAACTGGCAGGCAGTTATATGAAGAATTACGTAATTTGAAACTTAAATAAAGTTTATTGCGTCATTGGAATGAGGTGTTTTAAATTTTCGGTTCGTAATCGTGCATGGAGGTGAAAGGCTACTTTTTTGCGCACCACTGCTCAGAATTTCGTGGTATAATTTTGTAGATCTTATCCGCAATCATACACAATTGCTATTGTCATTTGTCGCAATGATATTAGCCGTATTTAACCATATCCCCATCAACAAAGCGCTCTGAAGGCATTGTGTTTTGAGGACCACTGGTAATTACTAGTTTCAACCTTGGAGCCAGTACACACGAGGCATTTAATTATCGGCTACGACGAACTCGCCCGCCTCATAACAGGCACGAGGGGGCCATTATTTAGCCCTGGTCAGCAGCTGGACCTCACATTCTTGGCTGGCTTGTAATCTTTGACCAAGCCCTAAACTCGTACAACGCGGTGTAATTTCCTCGACTTAACCCGGGTCAGAAAAAAAAAAAACTAGATAAGAGGCCAGACCACATCCCCTTCCCACCCCCAGTTTAAAAAAAAGTAATATTTAAAAAAATATTTTAAAAAAATCGAATGAGTATTTAACCGCTATTTCCAAAAAGAATTTCTGATTTTTTACTTCAAGTGAAATCATTCCAGCTTACATTAAAAGTAATTTAAATTCAGTAATTCAGAAACTGAACAAAATATGACGTCATATCCCATCACGCTAAATCACACCAAGAATGTGTCAAAATAATACGCAACGCTCAACAGTTTAACATAAGCATTGACAAAGCGGGAAAACACCATTAAGTATCATTCTATAGGTTAAATTAAAATGTTTTTTTTTCAAAGCAATACTTTTGAAACTAAACAAAACAATTGCATTCAAAAAATTGATGCTAAAATTACAGGAGTCCAACGAAAAGACATTTTTTAAAAATTCATTCATCTACATTATTCTAAATATTAGACTATTAGCTATCGCTATTTGGCCTTTATTTCAACCCGATAGATTTTATGGTTGACGAGAAGTTGAGAAAATACTTATATTTTTTTCGTTAAAATATTCCCCCCCCCCCGAAAGTCCAGTAAATCTTTTCGGGATTTTTTGGGCCCTAGCACATCCTGGAGACCTCCTTCACATATTTGCAAAAGACCCGAACCCTCTATCTGGTATGTTTCAGGGGGAGTTGCAGGATCAAGCTCTACAGACATTTTAAATGTATAAACTATAAACACAATTTTTCCCATGGGGAAATTGCGTTAAAAGTCCAATACATCTCCATCATATACTAGGAACTAAAAACTTGTCTAGTCAACCTTAGTCCTGTTTCGAGATAGGTATTGTGCAATTCCATTTAATTTTTATTGAACAAATTTAAAATATTTCCTGTATATCCTAATAGCCAATTATTTTTGTGTTTAAATTAATAATTGATTGTACTTTCTCCCAGTGGTCATAGCCCTAAGCCCTAAGGTATATCACATTTCAAACAGAATTGAAAAACAAAAGATTTGTTAAAATAATTCCTTTCTACCTGCATTATATTTCTATCCTTTTCCGTTCTCTGGTGTATTTTCTTTTGTTGAGAAACGGGACTCAACCGTGTATTTTGTGGAGATTCTTCGCGTCTGCTTATTTCAGTGAACGGGTAGAAGAGTGTCCTGGTTCCAGTATGCTGGCTCGAAGGACGTGGAGATAATGGTTTCTATTATAGTATTAATTGTCAATGTTAGTCCAGTATACTCACAGCGCTGTGATCTTCAAAACTTCGCTTAATTTTTTTTTAAAGCTATAGATTTTTCTCAAATATTTCTTTGTTGCTACATACTCTCAATGATTTGTGAAAATGTTCCGTGACTTTGGCGCTGTTGCTTCGAAAATTGTTATTTTTATATGCTGGGCGTTTAGACCCTCAGCTTATTCGACAGCGGAGTGTTTGGTTTGGGCCTATATGCAGCCGCCAGCCATCTAACAAGCGTCCAAACGTCCGGCGGTCCTACTGACAAAGTCGTACTGCCCGCTTGTTGAACCCTCCGAGGTCGAAATGCGTGGATCGGAAGGTAAACACTTAAATTCGCTCGCTACCGCCTCGCTACGGTTGATATAGTTTTAACGAGTGTGTGTTAAGAATTATATATATAACTAGATTGTGCCAGGCGCCGTGGCGCCTGCGGCGCCCCCGTTTTTTGGGCGCCTACGGCGCCAACCTTTTTTTTAAAGACCAACTAACTTGTCCTTTTTTGATAAATACGAATTATTAAACTTTATGAAATGTACGCAAAGTATTTATTTAATAATAATAATAGGGGTTGTATTTTGCGCACCGTATTTTGCGCACCGATGCACACCAAACAATGACGTCATCCTATTAAATATTTTTACAGTGCTCATCAAAACACGATTTTTCAACTAAACTAACTGCTGTAGACTGTGGTACATCTCTTGCGTTACGCGTTACGTTACAAACATACCCACTGTAAAAATATTTAATATGATGACGTCATTGTTTGGTGTGCATCGGTGCGCAAATGCCCACTCTCCTCAACGTCTTCGAAGTGTTACTAGGTAATAGTAATATTAATAGGAATTCGGGAAGGAAACCTTGGCTTGAAATTGCAGATGAACATAATTCTACAAGTAAGTAAGCCACAAATATTATTGTAGATGTTGTTTATTTAATTCAATCAAGAATGAGTCTAAAGTTGAAAAATCGTGTTTTGATGAGC
>MUZC01000067.1:934714-974542 GCA_002072015.1 Radix auricularia
CTTTCTTAAGGTTGTTAAGACCGTTCGTTTTTAAAGACCGTTTAAGTTTAAATATAACGCCGTTTTGCGGTGATTCCCAGATTGAGCGATACTGTGCCTTCGAAGCGACTTGCTTGATTTTCCTTACAAGCTACACAAATAAGTAACCTACACATCCCCTCATTGTACCCGAACCATTCTCTTCTGGACTCGGAATGGTCTATCGTGACCTATATTTGACTCATGACAATGCGAACTCTCCTCTTATATAAACATACACAAATAAATTAGGTACTCAATTGAACCCTCAACTTTGACATATTTTAATTAATTCTAACCAATAGTTAAATGGCTTTTGCACACGGCCACTTCTTATGAATGAAAAAATGAGAACAAAGCAGTAGTACAGTACATGTAATAGTCAAAATGAGGTTGAATGGTTGCCAATGACAACAAGTTTGGACACTGCACACGGTACATTTTATTATTCCATACGATCCCCTCAGCTTACAATTCCTTCGGTAACTTGATGCTAATAGGACTAACCAACAACAATGGTTTGGGAGATTGAGAGTGGGGGGTGAGTAAACTGTCTGTAGTCTGTTATATGATATATTTTAAAATCTGGGGAGCCTTGCTTACAGTAAGCAGCCTATGATTTTGGTATCGTCCCATCACTAGCGTTAATAAATGATAATGTTCATGCACGTGTTTTTGGAGTTTTTTTTAAACACAACAGCATTGCCGTTATTTGTTTGATGAAGCTATCGGCATGCTATAAAATTGAACATACATGTTTGCTAACAACAGAAGGTATATGTGCACCAACTGACAGCAGAAATTTACAAATTTAAAATAAAAAACAACGTTGATTATCGATAAAAACTTTTAATATTCTCCAACATATCTCTGAAACTGGCGATTTAAGTTAGCAACACATGTCTCAGCGCAAGTGGGCTGTGACGAAGACGTCACCAGTACACATAGCAAGCTGATCGCATTGCCATAGTACCAAAAGCAACACAGCGCTGAGAGCAAAAAGCAAGTGGGCTGTGACGTCACCAGCAGACACTGGTGAAACATTTTCAAAAGCTTGCGATTGGTCATGTGGATCGAGTTAACCGATGTTAAGTGGCAAATTTGACCTTTTTTGTGCTCGTGTTATGAGGTTTCGGCGACTTTAAAAATCGAATTAAATGACGAGAAAATGCTAAGACAAAGAGAGAATTTGGCTGTTCCAATAAAAACCGTCGACATAATAGGGTGGTCGACCTAAGCGAGCTCGAGTTAAGTGGGTTCCACTGTAATAAATAAATAAACTACTAATACATCAAATAATTAATTAGGATAATTTTAAATAATATTAAATATTATTCTTTTATAATATTTTTAATTATTGTCAATATTGTGGATTGCAGAATAGTGTATAGCCTAATATTAATATTATATATAATTTATATGTTATTTTAAGTTAGTTAAACTATATAAGTTTTTATTAAAAGTTTAGCAGTGATTATGATATCTAAATCTATATTCTTAAGATGTTACCTTTTATAAGTCAAACTTTTCCCTTTTGTTAAAAAAAAATCAGCTATGGCATATGATAACTTGGATCTAAGAAGTTTTCAACACTGTCGAAAAGATGTTGACCTTGTATGTTTCCTACTACCCATCAATTGCCCGCTCTGTAACCAGCCGACAGCCACTACAGAGAGCCGCATACCTCCTTACGTTCTCCCATCACCATTCACATCTTCTTTGAAGTCACCAAGATCCATTGTCCTCAAACCAACACATGGTGATTTTATTATGTGAGTTTATTTAAAAGTACTTTTTTGTTTAGTAGTGGGCTATATATTTGTAGTAGGGCTGCGGAAATTATAGATTAATTTCTCGATTAATCGGTAAAAAAATTTTTTACGTACAAACTTTTCCACTTTAAAAAAGACTGTCATAGTGTAAACTTTAAAATAACCTATTTTGTAAGGACATTGATATAAAAAACATTGTTTTTAATTAATTAGCAATAACAAAATTTAAATTCATTGATATTAAATTGAATTACTTATATTTAATTTATCTCCTAACACTATTATATTTTTAAAATTAAATTAAATACTTAAGTAATGGGTATTTTTAAAAATGCCATAAAAGGGCACAAAATATTTTTAAAAAAACCAAATGAAAAAGGTGATTTTGAGGTCTTAACAAATTTTTTAAACTTTTGAACAACTTGGGATAAAAAGATTACCTTTATGTTTTTGTTAATCATCAAACAATTTCTATATAGCTGTATTATTTTTATATTTCAAAAATTAATTTGAAATTTTCATCCAAGTGCCTAAACTTGAATGCGTTATTTAACTTATTTTTATTGCTAACTATGTTTTTAAAATGACTCAATTGCTTGTTTTTTATTACTTCCCTTGAAATTTTTAGTTTAATGACGTCATAAATCTTTATTTTTACCTTTAACAAAATTATCGATTAATTAATCAGTAATTTTTCAAAAGTTAACTATTAAATTTAATTTAATCGATAACAGCCCTAATTTGTAGCTCATACTTAATTAACTTGGTCTTTTCATATTTAACAAAGGTTAATCTTGCTTGAATTTGAACGCTTACAATCAGTGCTTTGACTTGAAAAATATACACTATCAAATTCATCTCTTTTGCACTGTGGCTGATGGGTGGGTAGTGTTTGGGTTTTTAAGTAATATTTAAATTAAACCCAATGCATGACTTACATTTTTGCCGCCTCATAAGAAATAATAGTTTTTTGTTTTTTTCAAAACTAAAAATGGAACACCATTTAATTTTTTAATTTTTGAGTGTGGATTTTTATTTCAAGCTGAAACATTCTCTAATATTTTTATTATGTATCTTGAAGCTAGAAAGCATTAACTGATATACTAATTATCGAAACATCTATTATTAATTAACTCAACTGATTTTTTAAAAAGAATTTAATACGGATTGATTTGTTTCCAGGAGTTATTCAAGAGTATGCAATCTCCATATAGGTATTACTGATGAAAGAGGTAAATTTTATCAAAAACAATACTTCTTTTTGTATTTATGGGTGGGTGGATTTTTCCAGAAGTTAGCTATGTTAGGGATTAGTATGAAGGGCTTTACTTGAAGGATGCTTTGTCAAGTCACAATGATAAAAGTTGTCTCATTGTCACCACCATTGTTTTCTGGGACTATTAAAAAAATCTGTATGCTCACACCAAGTGCCATGAGATGAGTGTATTTTTATCTTTGATATTATTCCATTTTTTTCTGCTCTTTCTTGCAGGTTATGTCTATGACTTTGATGAAAAAGGTTTAAATCAGTTGTCAGTTTGGCCTGAGTGTTTAGCAGTGTTAACAGCTGATATATATATTCCTGAAGCCTGGGACCAAACGTTACAGGTTATTTGTGGGAATACAACTTCATGGCAAAAATCAAGGTGTTTATTAATTACTATGTCTCAAAGTTTGACCTCATAATGCAGAGACCAAGAAGAATACATTGCAAAGCAGGGTTTATGACATTAATAAAAAAAGATAACCTGCCAGGATTTTTATTCAATGCTTTGAATAAGACAAACCAAAATGCAAACCACATCTCATCATCTTAAATTGCTCACTAGTTAACTAAAACAAAATTAAATAGAGAAAATGAAGCATGGAATTTTTGTCTTATTCTGTTAACTATATTTAGAATTAAGATTCAATTTCTTTATGAGGTTCTCAGACCAATATTCATGAACTAACAAAAGCCATTAAATAAAATATAGCAACAATTATTGTTTTAGTTGTTTACAATTTTAGATTAATCAGGTTTAAATCATGGTGTTAACAGATAGATATATAAATTCATAAACATTATAGTTCTGTCAAATGTTAATTATTCAGAAACTATTTATTATTAGCCTTCACAAAATTTAAAATAATCTTAAGCACTTTATGAAATTCACACCAATAATATCATTTTGGATTTTTTTAGACTCCAACCTGCTGCCACAGACACATCAATAATTTAAATATTTAATTAAAAAACACATTCTTTGATATATTTTTTTTTCTTTCTATATATAGATATCATGAGGAGCAGTGGAATTGTTTTGACTTTGTTCTTCAGTTTTTACAACAGCTGCAGCACCCTGAGGTAAGTGGATCAGTCACTATGTCCAAAACTGAGTTTTGTGAACATTACCTGACCAAGAAAACAAAGAGAGCAGAGCAATACATCCATCTCTACCGACAGGCATTGATAGAGGGTTGTGTTCAAGTCCCAAAGACAGCATCTTGACATCTTATACAGACCTGAGATTTATGCTGTCTGTGAAGCTGACGTTTTTTTTTTCAATATAGTGTGTTGACTTACTGTTGTTTTTTTTTTTTAAAAGAAAAAGTTAAATGCCTTCTGAAATAGCTTGTAAATATGACCTAGGATGGCCCTGAAGTTTAAACTGCTATAAAATAAGATTTAAAAGAAAATATTTCTGCAAAGAATTATCAAACAAAAAATTGTTCTGTTACTTTATAATTCGGGGTGTGTGGGATGGTGACTGCAACCAAGTTAAGTATAAGTTATTTCAGTATAAGAATTATTTTAAATCAAGAAATAGAAATTTCTATCATTACTTTTTATTTTAGAATTTTGTAAGAGACTATTATTATACTCTGTTTTTTAACATTTAGCATGTGATTATTTCTTTTTGTTTCAAAATTGTTCAAATTGATGTCTTTTTTGTACAACAGACAACATATCCAAGTAAGATGTTCAGCTTTTGTTCAAATACCTAAGGGTAGCATTCTTGCACTGTTTTTGTGTGAATAGAGTATTTAGAAAAGTATACTTTAGAGGAGGTAACATATAAATTTGTAACAAGTTGGCTCTGTAAGTGGCAGAGTTGTGTTTTGTATATTTTTATCTGATACACATTTATTGCCCTAAAAGTTAACTTTGCATGTATATATTTTCCAGTAAGATTATAGAACTTTAGAAAGTCAATATTTTATCCAAAGAACTACATTCACATTTTCAATAAAAGTGTATTTTTTATTATATAAAACATACGCCTTTTGTCTTTCTTGAGCTGTAAATGTTATGGGATCTATAAAAAATTAACTCTTTTGTCATGGGACTTATAAAAGAAAACAAAATTGTTGTTGCTTAATTAAAGGGCTCTCATTTCCCAGTTCCTTCGCTTATCTCAGGAAATTCAATTGTAGTACTTAATTATCATTAGAATGGAACTAGTGCCAGCATGGTATACTCTCTGAAGTTCTAAGTGCAAAAAACTTCTCTGTTTCCAAACTCTTGTCATTTGAACATGCATATATAAGTATAAGTAATATGACAGTATTAACAGCACTGTCTCTTAAGAAGCCTGCAACTTAAATTTTATGTAGAAGTATAATTTAACTGCCATGCTCCATAAAAAACCATCAATCATAACACATCTACATTAAAAGCCATCCACAATAACAGCTACCCACCATAACAGCCATTCTCCATAAAACCATTCACAATAAAAGGCATCCACCATAACATCAGTCCACCATAAAATTAGCCACCCTGAAAACATTCATCCACCATAACATCCATTAAAACCATAACATACATCCAACATAAACACATTTAGAATAACAACCATCCACCATAACATTCATCCACCATAACATTGACATCCATCAGCCATCCACCATAAAACCATTCACAATAACAGCCCTCCACCATAACATTTGTCCACCATAAAACCATCCACAATAGTAGCCATCCACCCTAACATCCGTCCACAATAACAGCAATCCACCATAACATCCGTCCATCAAAGTCAAAGCAGTCATCCACCATAGCATCCGTCTACCATAACAGCCATCCACCATAACAGTCATCCACCGTAACTGCGATCCATCATAACACGCCATCCACAATAAAAGGCCAGCTGGAACTGTTCCAGGCGACCTTGAAGCATGAAACCATATTTTATGTCATTATATAAAAACTTTAATCATCGATTTAAATCAATATGTTAATTTTTACATAATTATCAGTACTGGAAGTTCATTTTTTGACATACCATTTATAAATTTCAATTTAATTTGCTTGAAAATTTAAAATAACATAAGACAAACCATTAACATTCAATAAACCGTCCTTAAAATTATTATCCTAAGTCCTAAGGAAATAATTTGTTCTAATGAATCTAGCTTTTTTTTAAGAGCACTGGTGCCCAATAATTTTTTTCTACATTTTTTTTCAGTAATTAAATTTCATTGCCAAGTAATTGAGACAGAATCTAATGATGTACTTGTCAGTTACCATTCATTACAAACAACTAGGCTTCTTTGAATCACCACGAAGCCTTTCGTCACCGTCGCCATCTTGCCTAGGTGATGACATAATTAACATTCGGCCTGGAGTGAATTATGGCCATATGTTAGTATTTGAACATTTCAAGTATCACCGGGATTGACAAACACTAGGCAACACTCCAATGTTATAGTCTTGTCATAGACCTACAAGCCATGGGGGAAATGCGAGCTCCCTGGGTGGGGAGATGGAGGGTGGGCATAGGAGCCCGACTCAGAGTTCTTTACGGTGACGCCCACTCGGATTTCGTCAACTATACTGGGCGTTTGACCGGATCACCATCTAGACCCACGGGGCGGTGGGAATTGAAGGTAAGTGTGTGAGTGTGGGGGGCGGGGGTGAGCTGCTAATTAAGATTCATCAAAGAATGATAATAATTTTAGTATGGAAGTTCTCATTTCATATGAGTAATGATATAGTCCCATTTTGAAAACTCATGTGTAAAATGTTGATGGCCAATATAAATTCCACTTGTGCTATAAAATATAAAAAGAACGTTCCCCATATTAATCCCGTATCACAAGAGCAAGTCGCAGAACAGCATGATACAAATATCCTGGCACACAGTTCAGTGATAAACAATCATACGCAATCTATAGACAATCAAGGCTTTGACATACATACTCGTGTCATATGATTGCAAATTGTAAAATCAAATGGCTCACAATCTTATGACAATTAAATGCTCATAAATAAAATGGGATACACAGAAAAAAAGTGAAATAAACAGCAAATAAATTGTTTAAGTGGCGACAACAGGAACTTAAAAGTTAATTTATCCAGTATTAGTATTTGTTTAAAATCTAACTTATTCAGTTATTTCCTTCAAATTCAAAGAGAAATATATTTTTGTAAAAAGAGAACAAAACTTACATCCTTAATCTAGTTCCCCTACAGTGTAACTTTTTAAAATATCAAAATATTTTTTTTTAAACAGGAAAGAAATGAGTTGTTCACATTTGACTATGATAGAAAATTTTTAGAGATTTTCAAGTTTGAATACCCTTTTCCCAAAATGTATACCCGAAGCGTCTGGTGGACAAAGGCAATAAAAAAGTTATTTTAAAAATACAAATATCAAAGTATTTACAACATCGAAAGTCCACTTACTATAAGTGGTAGAGTAGAGAACATCCATTAACTTTAAAAAAAGTTTCCGTTAAAAAATTGGGGATTGTTTTCTGAAGTATCTCACGGCGTACTCGGGAGGTATCGTGTACTTTTATTGCCCCGTACCAGGATGCCATCATCCTTTGTAATTTTCCCAAAAAATATTTCGTCAGATAAGAGACGAAGCAAGTACGTGTATGTGTACTAACTAAAACCAAGCTTCGGGGCACATCTCATATTACCGCACAGAAGGCCAGTTGACCAGGGAACATTCTGTAGTTCATGACTTGTGCCATGACGGACAAGGACTGAGGACATCCGTATAGCAAGTTTGGCGTGGCTCAGTCACTGACGCAGGACAAAGAATCATGTATTCTTTTTTACCCCTAAGTCTGCGCTTTTTAAAAATATCCTTTCTTCAGTCCAGGTGGATTGCGCACACACATTTTGTAGAGCTCAATTGTTTATAGACTCTTATCCGTACAATCTGTTTTCATTCACCGGTTTTTTTCTTCGCCACAATGCACCCCCGAGCCGAAAAAAAAAATCCACGAACTCAAGTAGAGATACAACACTCGCTCCGAGTAAAAGTCCCATGGAACCTCCTATGTCACCTGGAAGACAGATTATTTATTGACTCATTTTTTATTTCAACAGTAAATGCCCTACGTTTTTTTAAATAATAGCAGCAATTCATTTATTGCATAATTAATGCTTATTTCAGAATGGTCTCGTTCTCGAACATGTTCAACATTGAATAATAATAAAGTTTAAGTTTCCATTTTAAAACCAATATTTTGAATTTTTTACTATAGCGTTTCCTTACAATTTAAATCAAGAATTGTCTGTGTCTTTTCCAAAGCTCTTTCATAATTTTTTTACAACACTATTAGTGCGACATGACAGAGTCAAAATGGATGCTTCGACAGAGCTCCGTGTTTTCCTAGTAAACCAAAGGGTAAATGATGATGCAAGTATACTCACTTAGTAGATTAAATATTGCATATGCCACCTGCTGCTCTGTTATCGTGTAGCTGATTTCAGAAAAGAAGATGTTTAAGAATATGAAGTTTTCACTGCAGGGAAAGAAGGATATTTTGTTATTAGACATTAGATACATTATTTAACACACTTTTTGTGTTTGAAACTGAGAGAACGCAAAAATCTAAATATTTTAAACATTTTCTGGGGTAAAAAAAACTGCTTCTAAACAATCACTGGTTGTTTGTAGGTGAATGGTCTTTACTTTTTGTGTTTGAAAGAAATGGCACGATTGAGTGTCGATTTAACCAAGGGAATAGAGTGCAACACACTTTAGATCAACAATATTTATATTCTAATTCTATCAATTATTGGGGGTATATTTGTGGGGGCATGATTTCTGCGTAAAAATGACATTAACAAACACGTTTCAAACGTGCCTTAGACATTTTTGTGTGCAATACAAAATCTAGCGCAATTGATGGGAAAACAAACCGTGATGAAAAAGTAGACTTTACAGTTTGGCTGGTAAAAATTGATTGCTTCTCATCCTAATTTCTCTTACATAGATAAATACACGTAATTAAATACACGCACGGTTGTCTATGTGAAGCACACACTCTAATCAAATCATTAATACAGAACACCAAAATAATGAAATTTAAAATAGTCGGTTTATTGACACTCCGCTTAGCTTTTCTTTCAAAATAGCACAAATGATAGATTCCAATCAATAATCTATGTTCAGGTGTCGCCAGACTTATTGTATCTTAGAGCAATTTTTTTAAAAATGAGAGCAGCCTCGAAGTACTATAGCCCACAAGCCTACTCGCTATATAAGATTACTTTAGTGATTTATTTTTTTTAAAAATATTGCTTATTCGAATATTGCTCGAGCAATATTCCAAGTGATGATATCTCAGTTGAAATAACACATTCGTTCTTTTCTGAAAGCAGTAAGTAGTGTCTGCTGCCGACACATTCCATACTTGAACTAAGCAAGCTTGCTTTTTCTTAATTCAGATTGCAGTGGATACTGCGCTGAAAACTCTTAATGAATTTTGATAGTGTCACATATTGCTAGCTTTGTAATTTTTTTATCAGCATTTGGCCAAAATAATAATAATAATAATAAAGTAAATAAAATATATAATTTTAATAAATGGTATCGTTAATCGTAAAGTCCTCTTCCCATTCTGATATAAAACTTAAATTGTTTTTTAAAAAATATTTTTGTTTCCTGCAACTTGTTTTGCCATATTTGATGTGAGTTTGAAATATGAAGTGACTTACTTTTGTAGGACTTACAGTAATGGTCAATACTTCGAAATGTGGAATTTACCAAGACCGGAACAAAAAATGTAATACTTTACATCACCAACCAATCAGCTTCAACTTATAATACTTAAATCAAGTCCAAAATTTTTTCAATTTATCGATATATTTTTAAAAATAAAGTTTAATTTTTAAAAACCATTATATACTTCAAGTTTAGTTCTAAATTCATAATTTTTCGGTAGCCATAATGGGAGCACACAGGAGCCTCACGCGGTTCGCGAGTCGAGGTTTGGCCACCTTTGATACATCTCTTATACGGCTATTCAAAACAATTTTGTAGAAAAAAAAATGTGGCGGTTGGAGGGGGGGGGGGTTGAACAATTACCTGTAAAAAGACACATCGATGACGGCCCTGTTGGTAAATTCATTGGCGTCCGATTTTATGGCCTTGACTATGGCCAGGTGCTCGGTGTGCAGTGTCTTCAGGAAACTCAGATCTTGCAACATCTTTATTGAGTTTATCGTGTCGTTAAGCAGTCGGACCCTCTCTCTCCGATTCACCCCCAGCTCCCAGCCTTTGATCTCGAAGGCGTGGCTCACGCTCTCGTCCTCGAAGATCTCCTTGTACAGCGACTGGCTCAGACAGTCCATGGCGCGGAGAAGTCCGTGGAGGATATCGTTGGTGTCCGAGGCGATGAATTTCCTCGTCTCCTCCATCCAGGAATGAACTTCTTCACTGGTGTTGTCCACGAACCTTTCGGCGATCTCAAACTTGGAGACGTTGAAGTAGAGGAGGTAATTGTCCAGGATCGACACGATGAGACCGTACGCTTGAAAATGTTCGTGGATGACGTTGAGACCGGAGTAAGTCCTGTTTAGATCGCTTAAAAATTCACCGAGTTTTTCGTCGCAGCCGAATTTCAAGTATCTGAGCTGGTTGCGCTTTGAAGTCAGCTCGGAGACAGGCCATTGGACGGTCTCCTTGTTGAACGTGTCTCTTTCGATTAAATAGTTATTGCTGGCTTTTTTGTAATCGGCGATGATTTCCTGGAACAAAAGTATGAATGGAAGATGGTTTATGAGTGTAAATGGTTTATGGCATTGTAATTCAAATATGTGCCCCCACCCATTCTTTTAATTTATTTTAGGATTGAAAAATTGCTGAACTAATCTATAACTGAATATATGTTACTGTGAAAGCGTATATTATTTGTTATATTATGTGACCAAACATGGGGGACATACGAATGACATCCCCCTTTTAGTGTGCAGGACGTCAACCATTTTGAACTAACTCGCATTAAATAATAAAAATTGGATTAAAGCGCTAATGACTAATGACGTCAGCCCTTATATTACTTATATGAATGTTTCTTTTATTAATATATGTATTGTTATTTCCATGTAAAGCGCTGTGAGCCCGGCTCCTTGCTGGGATACAGCGCTATATAAATTATCATTTTTTTATTATTATTATTATTATAGAAATTTCAAAACTCCCCTAGAAAGAGTCAACTCATAACTCAAAAGGCACCTTGTTAGAGTCTCACGACGCTCGGACTCACCTCCACTCGGAGACTCTGCTCTGCTGTCATCCAATGGTTCCTGTAGACTTCCGTGGCTAGCGTCAGCAGGTCTTGAAGGTAGCCAGATATTGTGGTCAGACTGTTCCTAGTGTAGTTCCCGTTCATCAGTAGTTTCTCTGAACGTTCAAATGCATTTCTGAGAAGTTGTTTGGGGATAATTGTCTGCGGGAGAATGAAAAAGTGATCAAATCTGTTACATACGAAAACTTCTACCGACATAACATTTTCTATCCGATGGGTCATGTGATGTGAAAAGATTAGATTGTCTAATGCTTCCTAATGGTAAAATTAAACTGTAAAATTTGACGTTTTAAAGTTTCAAAGATTTCATAACTAGAAGTGTGTAAAGACAAATCCTTTTCATTTATAAAATTATTTCATGATGTTAAGGATTGTAGATGGATTTATTATTTTTAACAACTTTCCAGTAATTAATGCCACCGAAATTTCTAAAACTCTAAAATCGTAATACGATTCAAAATATAACTTACATTGGGGTCAATGCCGTTGATGTACTTGTAAATAGGCGGGAAGCTATAATTGTCAATCGGGATTCCATATTTGAAAGCCTGTACTAACTGATAGATGTGTTCAATGCTGGAGTTGGCGATGCTTATCCTGTCAATGTAAAATATCAGTTGACAGACTTTAATCAAGAATAACATAATGAAAGGAATACTTTTATGTACAAAAATACGCAAATAACAAAGTTAAAGTTAGTGCATTTAACTATTCCAGTATTTTCTTAAGGTAAAAAAAGAAAATATTGCTAAGATTCTGTTAATTCTGTCAAGAAAAACAAATGTAGTACGCCAATAATGAAAGTCCTGATGGGCTCTTTCTAGAGCAGACACTACCAGGCCACTCCCCTCCGCACACACACTACTGTTACATTTTTAGCATTGGCTTGTCTTCGTCAATTTATCCTCTATATTAGGTTAACGAACACGGGTAAATACCCCATTTGGGGTAAAAAGGGAAATGTTGAGAATAATATCGATAATTAGGGTCATATAAAGTTTTTAAAAAGTAGTTAAATTCCCCTTTCAGACCACGATTTTCTAAGCTGCAAGTGACGCGGTGTTCACATGTTTTTATAATTTATAGTCACAGCTTACGAGTGGATTGTTTGGCTAGCACAATGCCCACACCCAGCCGCTCGTGCACCGTGCCCCGCAGTGGCTTATAAATCTGATAAAATTTTGTATTTTGGGGTATCAGGCCATCATGTTCGCCGACCAACGCTGTAAGGGCCGACCTCAGGGGAAGTGAATTTGGTGGCCATAAATGCAATAGAAAAATAAAAGAATAAATATTGAGAGATTCTTGTGCGAGGCCCCCAGTAATGTTTAGTCTAAATGGAGATCCCAGGGTGCTGTATATCAAGAAACAAACTTCATCCTTTCATCTGAACCTACCGCCCGGTGAGTTCCTCTCTCAGCAGGATGTAGAGGAGCTCCCGCAGGTTATCGTTGTTCGTTCTGCTCATCTCCTGTAGTTTGTTGGTGACAGCGTGAGAGAAGACTTGGTGGTCTTGGACAAGTTTCACTGCCGAAAATTGAACACTAGAGAAAATGCTCGGCAACAATCACAAGAACAATGATAAGTTTAAAGTAGGAAATAACTTCTTTATTTTAATAAAAAGTTCAGTATTTTTTAAAAATGTATTTGGTAACATCCATTGTTATTAGTGTTTTTTATTATGTGATCACATGGTAATGTGCGGTTTGAAGAAAATGTATTTTTTGAAGCCCAATTGAGGTCCAAGTGATTTCAATTTTGATGTTTTCTACTTTACCAAATCTGTTAATACATATATATATAATATATATGTAAATATATAGTTTAAAAAACATTAAAACCTATTCAAATACAATGCACTGAACATTCTGCTAAACAGTAAAAAGTTCCAAAAATATAAGTATTGTGGGAAATAACAAGTTTAGTTTATGTTAAAATAATTGTTTTGAAAAGAATAAACAATATCCAAGTTCCTAAATGGTTTCTTTCACAAGATTTACATTACTTGTTAACTCTCGCTCCAAGGATTGTCTAGAACTGATGAAATTGTTCTCCACTATAAATATATGCGCTTGCATGACCTCATCGGCCATCTCGGATATAATGTAGGCTTGTGCATCAATTTTCCGGAGGTTCTGAAGAATGATCATGTCAGAAATAGTAAAAGTGGATAAATGGATTAAAACAGAAAACATGATGTTGATTTCCTTCTAACTTTTGATAGGATTTGGGAGAGACGTGTGTTTTTTTTATTTGTTCGTTAGTGAAACCACCAGTTAATGAGTTAATGGCTCGTTTTATGTCTATGAGAAGGTATTTGGGTAACGCTTCCGACAGACAGTTTAATAAATTGATAAGGCTCAGGTCATCGAGTTTCAACTATAATGCAATAGCCCCCCAAAAAAGGGAGCAACATTTCACAAATAATGCTGTTTTATTCAGCGCTTTTTGTCTCTAGCAGAATGCAGAGGAACGGCGTTCCATGGCCTTTTTTCCCACAATTTTTAAAATTATATACTGGCTGGACCGTTTGGTCTTACTACTTTTTCAGGTTGTGTTAAATATGTGTTCCGGTACCTTTATTTATATATATATATAATATATGTGTGTGCATGTGTGTGTGTGTGGGTGGATGTGTGTGTGCGTGCATGCGTCACGCACGCATTGGCTCTTTTAATCTGTTGGATACACGTGAACTCGCTGTTCCTAAGA
The DNA here is from genome assembly GCA_002072015.1 of Radix auricularia. Lineage (NCBI taxonomy): Eukaryota > Metazoa > Mollusca > Gastropoda > Lymnaeidae > Radix > Radix auricularia. The sequence continues at coordinate 948,754 of MUZC01000067.1, forward strand.
TATTTGGCGACAGGTCTTTATCTTTTTGTACAGCCCAACAATGAAATTCTCCCATTGTATATTACACAATGCAGCCCACGCCATCTATCAACAGATTGTATAGTATATGCTCGTTACCGGATCCTTTACCTCCACAACAGCCGAGACCTTGACACGGTAAAAGTTATCGTAGTAATGATTGAGTTTAGCCAGGCTTTGCGTGAAATTTTCGTATCTGAATTTTTTGTACTGGGTTTCCTCGCTTAGGTACTCATGGACGTCCAACGCTCTTTTGAATCGTTTCATTATACTTTCGATATCGCCTGGAATACAGAAGGGCGAATCCGTATTATAAATAACGGGTATAAATTTTTAAAGTGACTATCAATTTTTCTTTAATATTTCAGGCAGCCGCATGTCTTTTGTTAATCAGGACTCATGAATTGTGTTTATTTTTAATTTGGTAAGACAAGCACTTAGTTAATGTAAAACAACACCAAGTAGATCCAATAAAAACTCAATTGAGTATTTACACGCAATTTCAACAAAGAATTTCCGATTTAAAAAAATCAATTGAAATCATTCTAGATTACATTAAGAGCTATTTCAAGTTAGTAATAAGAAACTAATCAACAATCTAACATTAGCTTTCACAAAGCGGGAAAATACCATTAACGATAATTTTAGATTAAATTAAAAGTCATTTCTAATCAATAATGTTGAAACAAAACAAAACAATTGCTTTAAAAAATTGATGCTAAAATTACGGAGTCGAACGAAATGTAATTTTTTAAAAACTCCTTCTTCAACATTGTTCTAAATATTATTAGCTATCGTTTGGCGTTTATTTGCACCCCGTTAGATGTTATGGTTGGTGAGAAATTGACAAAATACTTTTTTTTTTTCGGTTTAAAATGCTTTTTCTCCAGGAAATCCAGTAAATCTTTTGGGTAATTTTTTTTAAGCCCTAGCACATCCTTGAGACCTTTTTTTTTATAAAAAAATATTTTACATATTTGCAAAAGACCCGAAACTTCTATCTGGTATGGTTCAGGAGGAGCTGCAGAATCAAGCTCTAAAGACATTTCAAATAAAATAAACGTAATTTTTCTCATGGGAAATTGCGTTAAAAAACCATGTTTACACAAAAGGGAAAGGATTTCATGCAAGCGACGAGGGGGTTTGTTTGAGGCGGTATGGATTCTAATAACACTAAAATTTGAATGTTGCACAGTGCCATCAAATTCTTGACTTGATACAGGAAATTAGAAATGACGTGGTGGCGATGTGCTTCTAGAATTAGTTTTAGTTTCTGACCAGGAACCAGAATATAGAGAGCCGAAGGCAAATACTTTTGCTCTGGCATTAGAAGTATCTCCTTTCATTTCTAAAGTCAAATATTTTTAAGATGTAGAAACGAAAGTTAGCTTCTCCGAATTGGTAGACAATTAACTCAACGTTTTCACAAATCAGGACGTTGAATGATTTCATCTCCATAGAGCTTATACCGACCGTTAGACCCTACTGTATTGCCAAATGGGTCAATCAGCAATAAAACATACATACACAGACACACGCACGCGCACACACACACATAAACGCACGCACACAATATTTGCTATTTTTCATGAGATACAAGAAGCATTTGGAAAAGGGAGACAAGGAAAGCGTCGAGCAGGGTGAACTTAACGGTTAGCTGAAAACACAAAGGTTCCAACTAACACAATACATACCAGGTTTTAACTCGTTAATTGCAGCTTTAGACATAGCACTGTAGGAATAGGTTGGCTCCATGTATTCCGCTTGGCATGGATTAAAACATTCACAGAGCTTATCCTTTAGTTGGTCATATTCATCTGTGAGGGAGATATACAATTTAATCTACTGCGAGGGAGATGAACACTTTAATCTACTGTGAGGGAGATGAACACTTTAATCTACTGTGAGGGAGATGAACACTTTAATCTACTGTCGCCTTTCTTCGCAGCAATACACAGGCCGGCATGTCAATACCAAAATAAACTAAAAGCAACTGCATTACACAAACAAACTTGAGTAGTGAATCTTCCAACAGATCTAAGAGAAGGAAAATCTTGGCCGCCACGCGGACACAAAAACTTTGTGCAAGGGACAAACCCAGAAGGGAAAGAATTGAGGATGTGGACCGGGAGATGACATGACTTTGACTTAATCACACTCAGTGAGACTTCTGTTAGAGGCTAAGTCACTGATTATCATTAAACACCGGGGAAGACGAGGGTGTCATCTGACCAATAGACCGGGTTTTCTTGATTGTTAAATTCCAATTCTCAGATGTTGTCCAGTGACACCACAACACCATGTTGACCAAGATGACGGACAACATCAACATCAATTTTAAAATATGAACATTTAGAGATCTTATAGTTCCTTTAAGAAATCTGTTTTCTTTTTAATGCGAATAATTGTGGTTTGGATTTAATATAATACAGGACAAAGTGCGACATGAGTTTTAATACTCTATTATAATTTTAGGTTAATAAATGTTTACAAAATCTACTTTGAAAGGAAGTAAAGGGGGATGACTTAAATCAAGAATACATCCATGGGAACCCAACTCAGCAACACGGGTATTTGTGATGAGATTCGTGACGGACTTATCAGCCTTAGTAACCCCTAACAACTAAACCACCCAGAGATAAGGGGGGTAACTCGCCATCTAGAAATCTGACAGATGTGCGTGCATATTTTCTTCAACGGGGCTGAAACAGGAAGTCTTCACCCCATTGGTTATATTTTTGATACAACCAATCAAGAGTTATGAAAGTCACGTGACCATCATAGATATTACAAGAGAAAAAGCAATATTAATTCTTTTTCACTGCCAAACTGTACGAGGCGAAACGTCGAACAGTAGCTCCCCACAGAATTATATCACGGAAAAGCCGGCAATCTACCTGGTTCCTGCTACGCCTGAATTCCTGCTACGCCTGAATTCCAGGGAGCCAACCAGAGAAAGTACGCACGTGAGGCAGCCGGACCACCGTCCCCCCACCGTTTCTGTACTACTGCCGTTAAAAGAATCGCTACCCTTGCCACGCGACATCCAAGTACACCTTGTGTCCGTGTCAGCTAAGGTCGTTAGCAGATCAACAAGTGCTACCATCTGCCCTAATTGTAGGAGTGAACCTCCTTACAATAGGCCGAAGACACGCACCATCGCCACAGAGCCCAGTGCTCTTTCACCACCCAGCTCATCACGTTATAGTTATACCGTATAGCTGAAGTCGTCCATATCACACCCTAGCTATGTGACCGTGTGGACGAAGAATCTTATCAAACACACGTGGAGAAAAGTGAAAACCCTTCTGCCGTGTACGATCTACCCAGATCAAATAGTACTGCTATTTATTTGTTTACAAAGAAGCCTAGTCGAATCAGCTGACTGCTACGTCATATGTCAACACCGAGGGGAGGAGCTACACACAGAAAGCTGACGTCACATCACACGGTGCAGAGAGACGAAAGGAGGTCAAGCCTTGTTATTTTCAACACCAAGTGGGAGGAGCCAAACCCAGGAAGCTGACGTCACATCGCACAGCGCAGTGGGACGGAAGGAGGTCAAACCGTGTAACAGCGGTACACACCAGACCAAGTGAACAGGGACTCCAAACATAAATATAAGTATTAAAATTATAGAAATATTGGCGTAGGGCTGTCATGATGATACTTAGCGAGCCATAAAACTTTAAATAGCCTAATCTTAGGGGCACCTTATTAATGACATAGAAACATTGCCATTGTATATATTGTATATTAAAGTTAATCATTTATGTTATACAATGGTTCTTTGGCTTATCATTTGCGGAGATCACTAAAGTATGTCCTTGTGTGTGTGAAAATATAAGATACAAATAATACCCTAGACAACACACATACTACACATCTTTCCACCACAGTAAATATTAAATATTGCCGGTGGTTGATCATGTTTATCATTCTCTGGTAGAGTATAGAAATAATGTCTTCCATAACTACCTGAGACCAAACGCTCTCAAGGTAACACACTCTAAAATGTAATTTTTGGCGATTAGAGTTTGTAGGCCATGACGGCTAATCAGCAGTTAAGTACAGGGGACATAGGTGATAACTATCATAAAAACATCCACACCAATGAGTACTTTCATAATAATTTCTTAACGAAAATAAAAGTAAAATTGAATTTTAAAAAAGCTTTCTAAATTAATTTCTACACAAGTAAGAAACAATGCGCAGGGTTATCTTATATTTAAAACCCAAAACTGGAGTGCATCGTTGAGTAGTGGTGGTAAACAACTTAGCAGCGATGTCAGTTTACTCACGTTTGGCGTCATCCAGACAAGTGACGTACTGGGTCAAGGTACACACAGGGGCATCTGTGAACAGAAACGTTCACAACTATGGGCCACACGAGTTCACTTGTTAAAATTTGAATGCAAAAGTATTTTTGAAACTCAATTAAATTTTAACATTTATTCCACCTTAAGCTTTTGCTTACAAATTTCCTTGCAGAAAATGATGCTTGGTAATGATTTGAAAAACAACAACAACAACAAAAAACTTTGAAAACAAAGAATAGAAAATAATTCCTGTAGAGCCATTGTTCAATAACAGATATCATGTATGTTTACAGTCGATTGCTCTCAGTAGGTGACTGGCATTCTCCAGCATAGACAAGAAATATTGTGTTGTTGTATCTTATCGCTGTGTCATTGACTCTTTACACGATGCTCAAATTTTAAACTTTAAAAAAAATCGTTAAGGGGCCGTCCATAAATGACGTCACGCACACCGGGGAGGGGGTCGCACATTTGTGACTATGTGTGAGTAGGGGGGGCGGTGTTTAAGAGTTGTGACGTCACTTCTAAGTCCACTGCGTTAAAAAAAAGTTCCACTTAAATAATTGATTGCTTACAAATATATTTTACGAGTGACGTTTTAGATGGCTTCACGTATGTTACGATATTAGAGTGCAGCCTTACACTAAGTACATAATTTTAATAAAATTAATAAAATGACCAAACAAATATTTTTGAAACATGCTCATTTTCAAATAGAAAAACATATGTTATGTGGCGGAGGCAAAGATTTGTGATATCATTTTGGGTGTCTAACTTTTTTTGCTGTCATGTGGCGAGCGGGAATGGGGTGAAACATTTGCCGAAATCGCGTGACATCATTTATGAATGCCCCTAATTTGAGGCGGAGTCAATTATTTCCTTGATACATTTTCTGTGTTCAAACTCCTAACCAGGAAGAGACCATTATAATAAATATGGATCATATTAACAGCGTACTTCCCTGGAAAAGTCCATGTTAAAAAAAATCATTTGATATGAAGAGAGTTACCTCCCGGTAAGTAATAATCCTTACAGCCGCACTTCTCCACGACAAACGTGACGTAACAATCGACCTTGCACGTTTCTCGGGAGTACTTGTAAATATTGCTTGGGACGTGCACCATTTGTTTATCAATGCAGTTACCGTAAGGCATTCCTAGTCGTATCTCCTGTGCAGGAAACGGGAGATTATGAAAAAATTTAACACAAGCTACTAAGATGAGTCGATCCTTTTTATATCCATATCTGTATCAAATAATTCAGCTTAGGGAAGAGGATTAGTACATATAAAAGATTCTTTTTTTTCTTTTAATCGTCTTAGACAAACAGTACATGCCGGTCTGTTGGCAAAGGACGCAGCGTTCACAGGCCACGGCTATGAGGATTCCACGCATTACCCAACCGCCCTTCTTTCCCTTAGTGTTAGGTACCCATTAATAGCTGAGTGGACTCAGGGACACCATTGGCACCGGACAAAAATTCCTGCCTTCAATGATTCCAACCCGAGACCATCGATGTGTCCCTCGGGCACCATGCCCCACATCACATGAACGATGTACATGTATATAATTTCTTATCGAATAAAAGTTTCAGTTTTGATAATTTCGTTAACAATAATAATTTGGATTTGAGAAAAAATAATTGATATGCTATTATATCCGACAATTTTATAATAAATATACATAATTTGTTATGTATGTCGCCCCTTTGGGGCGTCCGTTCGTAATGCTACTAATTTTAGAAAGCAGCGCACTGCTAAAATAATAAAGCCTTGAATAAAGAATTACTTCACCAAGAATAACTCTTTTCGAACGTCCGCATAAAATAGTTAAATATGGAAATAAATGAAAGTTCTATATTAAATATTGTTTATTCTGATGTGTATTTTTGTTCTCCAAATTAACAGATTTCAGCTGACGAATATTTATTTGGAAAATTTCCGTCATTTTTTGACGGATAATACTCTAGTTTAAAAATAAAAATGATAGCAATAAATGGACATTTTCCAACAATATTCATCTGGAACCTAATCGTTTACCTTTTTCAAACTAAGGGAAATAAATGTGTGACTCCCGGCGGCCACTGCCTGTCCTTTCTGTTCCACTAACGGGTAATCCCGTTTGTTGTGCACAAAAATATGTATTCCTGATGCCACGTGAGGCCCAATCATTCGTTCGTACTCTTCAATGTTGAGAACCAGCTCAAGTCCACGGGAAGAGCCTGAAAAAACATCATTTAATATTTCACACATCATACATTGCATATATTAAGCGTGGAGAATTTTAAAATATGCTAAAACATTAGTTCTGGAACTTGTTCCTTTTTGCAGCTGTTATCAAAACTTTGGATTGTATGAGTTTTGACACCATTTTGTTTCCTAGTTGAATACAGTGATGATACAATCAATTACACATAGAAGATGAGATATTTAACGAGAGATGAATACTGTCGGGAATTAGGGCGGGTGACCTTGAGATGGGTCTGGCTGGCGCCCCTTGAGAAGCCCATGTCTGGCAAGTCTGGCGGGTTTGCCCAGGCGACGAGAGTGCAAATGTGACGGGCGTCATGTATGGTCAGTCAGAGAGACTCGGGTAGGGGATTAGTGACCAGTGATAGATTACGTCACACCACCCCACCTACCCCCGTCTTATCTAAGGGGAGGTACAATTTGATTGACAGTTGACCTTCGGACAGTGAGAGTTGGGGGGGGGGACGGAGTCTGAGAGAATAAGAACGCTCGTACTCAGACTCGGACACACACACGTAGGGGGACACGACAGATAGTCGGAGATAGGCAGAGGGACGAGGTAGCTTTAAGGGTGAGAAGTTAAGAGATTAAACCTAAATTAACTGTGATGCTGTCTTGGAGTTTGTGATTAAATACTGAGAATTCAAGTGTGTGAAGTTAGAGTTGAGGAGTGAGAGTAGATAGAGAAAATAAACAGAAGAACGACCCTGGAACTTCACAATACACAAGAAATATATGTTCGAATTCATTTTCTGAGGTTGTGGTCTTGTAATAGGATGTAGGGCAAACAACTTGTTAGAGCTGGTATTATATTCAAGGAGTCCAACAACATATAATACAATACGTGCCATTGGTTATCAGTGCTAGAATGAAAGAGAAAAAGGCTGCCTATTCATTAATCTCATATTCAAGCTATTTGCTGGTCTATTTTACAGCTGGAACAATTTCCTGGAAGGTTAAAAAAATCTTTATCTGATGTTTTGCTCGCTATATAGTTTTATATTTATTTTATTTTATTGTCTTAAAAATACTATTATTTAATAATATAGTATTGATACTAATTTATTGTGATTTTATGGGCTTATGTAAATAATACATTTAAAAATAATTCTTAGCACAATTGATCGGAAAATGTTCAATTGAATAATATTTATTGTCCCTTAAATGTTAATGCGGTAATTTAAAGTTAATATTAAAATAACAAATGTCGAAAAATGTACTGTAAAAAGGCAAAAAAAAAAAAAAAAAAAAAAACTTTTTTCTTCCAAAAACAGAAATAAAAGGGCCTTAATTAAATTGAGAATTAAGGTAACTTAAAATTACCTGGTGAATTAGCCGTCAGGTCCCGGGTGTAGTTTGGACCATTGAATGTGAAGCAGAGCCCGTAGTCTGTGATGATCGTTGAGAAGTTCTGAACACCGCACTCCTCCCCATTGTTCCACGTACACCTGTCAGAAATGTACTCCAAGGTATTAAAAAAATTCCCCACTTGATAAGGAGCATGGTTTAAATTATTGAATTTTATCGTAATCTTGTGTTAGGTTGAATATTTTACACACCAGCAGAAATCCTGTAAGCGAAGTGAACTATTTTTTGAAACATTGGATTGGAGTATGGGGATATGAAATTCCGACAATTTCCCCAACATTTTCATCAGAAAAAATCTGCTTTGAACGTTTCAAATATACAGTTTAATGGATTTATATATTTTAGTTTTATTTTCTTGTTTGTTTAATAACAGCGTTTTGTAGGAGGCGTGGTTGAAGGTATAATTGGGAGGGTTAATTGTTTAAAGTATAAAATTCTTTCTTTGCGAGGGCGGGGGAGTCGCCCAATATCTGAGTATAAATTAATCTTACTTACAGGTAAGTCAGAAATTATATATGTATATTTGATAAAGAAGTGCATGGTTTACATTCACAATTACTCAAAAGCTTCTATTAACTGTATTTGGATAAGACAAAAGCATCTTTATATATAACGAAATAGAGTTGGGGGGGGGGGGCTTTGAAATCATCTTTTGAGATCAATTAATTTATCACCCAAACAACGAGTCAAAAACAACCCCCAACCAAAAAAAAATATTGCAAACGACACTTGAAACGGCATGTGTGCAATATATTCGTCATCCCAAGCCCCACCTTAACAGCATGGAGTCTATCCGGTTTCCAACTCTGTAGTTGAGCTCGTCCAAAGTCAGGTTGGCGAGTCCAGCTCTCTCGACGTCTTCCAAGGACAGGTTCCCACGGAACATCTCGTTAATGATGTCATACAAGCCGTGCTCGTGCGCTGAAGAAATTCTGTTAATAAATTTTGTATCGTTCCTGGGTCATTAAACTGTGCTTTAAACTTTTGTAAAATAGTGTACATATAACATGAATGTTTTACATTGAAATTATGTGTTGCTGTTTTTGATGTGAAGCACTTTAAGCCCAGCTGCTTGTGGGGGTACGGTGTTATAAAAATTAGAAACATATTAGTATCAATAAGGACATCTATATACAGCCTGTTTAATCGATTATTTAATTGTTTTGCGAACAAAAGTCTTGAATAAAGCTAAAATGTTTAGAAATACTAAATTTTGTGTCGAAAACTTTAAGGTAGAGAAAAGAGGTTATTATTTTTTGGATTAAGTCATCGGGGAGTTTTTATTTTACATATGCTATTACTTTACACTCATCTCACAGCTTAATTAAACCTGGACAAAATCCCTGGATGTCGAGTAAATTCGTGTAAAAGTCGCAATAAAATATAATGTTAAGCACAAAGATACCTAAGGACGCAGTTCGTGATTCGCTTACTTATAAATGTTGTCGTTGCAAATTGTTACTGCCGGGAACTCCATGTACTTGGTGTAGACTTTCTTGACGTTGATGGTCGTGGGGTTGCTGTAGAAATGCCTGAGCTGTGCCCGGATGTGCATGGACAGGACGATGACGCAGCAGATCATCAGTATCAACCAGATCAACCTTTTCAACAGACGTGAAATAAATCATCACAATGGGGTAGGGGGGGTAACGGGGGTTAAAGTCGACATCAAGTCAATTCAATTTAAAATTAATAAAAAACGGAAGTTCGGCTTTACCGCTAGAATTTTAAATCTCCATGCCAGTTTTTACGTTGAGCTTTTTACTCAGAGCCCTGATGCGAACTCCACTGTCACGATGGAAGCTACAATATTTTTTTTAAATTTAAATTTTACATTAAGTTTGTGGTTGTTTGTTTTATTGAAGAGTTTTATTGAAGTTATAATAAAATTGTTACTACTATAACTACTAAATGAGTCAGGGCAGGTCAGTTAGCGTACAAAATATTTTTTGCGTGTGTAGAACTTTCGAATAACTTAGAGAGCAGAATTCCCGAAACATGTCAATGTTGTTTTGTTATTAGATTCAGGCAATGCAAAAAGTCTCAGGGAATTTTTGGAAGAGTAAACTATAACATCATAGTCACAGCTTTACGACTGTAGACTAACCTTCGAATAATGCTCGACTCATTGGCGCACAGGTGTTTCATGCCATGAAGTGTGGATATGTTGCCGAAGTCCTTGCAGGCCCACACGATCAGAGAAATATCTCTTTCGTCCGACACCGGCACCGAGGTTCTGTCCAAAGGGAACCCCGAGTAGATGGACGGCCGTCTTTCACATGAAGAAAGTGTTGATCTCTCACTTACTGAGCGAAGGTAAATAACATGTTGTTGGTTTGAAATCAAGTAAGGGGCTAGAGGTGGAGAAACTGCGAGATTGGTTATTCTTTAGCTCTATGAAATCGATAATTCCCGCGTATATCGGAAATTATTTCAAATGAGTTTTGCGTTCTAATTTTAAAGCTATATATTTAAAGTTTCTTGTATTGCATTAATTTCTAGAGGTGTTTGTGGTAAATTTTCTATGCACACAAAAATTAATGTTAAATATCTGTTGGACAATCTTCTAGTCATTAAACTGATATTTGAATACACTCACCGGAAGTTTGACTTACATACACACTTATATCACTTACAATGATTTTAAAACTATATTCTCTCTCTATTTCCATTCGTTATACTAAAATATTAGTATTATCTATCTATTTATAATTCTCCTCATGGTTCAACCATGCCGGACACCAAGCAAGCTGTCTAACCCCATCGACCAATCAGCTGGCAAGAAAAGGTAGTGCCGAGGGTGGGCGTGTCATCGAATATTAATATTAATATAATTCACCTAAACGAGTATGTCCAAACAAGGATGACCAATGACCCTCGCTGGGGTAACTAATCAGAGTTAACGGTTGGCAAGCGAAAGTAGTGGAGGGGTGGGGCATGTCTCGAGACCAGCAATGCTTTTTGTTTTCTATTTCGTTGTTCCTTCACAACGTAAATGTACTTCGTAGTGTATTGGTTATTACACCCGCCTGACATGCGGAAGGTCTTAGGCTCAAGCCCCAGTGTTAACATTGTGTTTAAAACTGTTTAAAAAGATTTTATGTTTATGCCCGTTCTCTCCCCCCTTTCTTAGCGAACATAAACACCGGTTCGCACGTATTTGATAGGGGTAGGGGAAGCTTCGTTCAATGTTATACCAATTCATTGATCAGGTAACCGACTTTTTCTATTTGTAGCATATTTCTGGGAGAAGATCACAAACGAAGTTGTTGCTCTCTTGCTTGGAAACATGGCTGTTATATTTGTTTCTCAACAATGGGATAACATCGTCGACGAGCTCTCTGTTGTTCTCAGAGACGGAAACGTAGGCCTATAATCTCAACAATACACTCAGTACATGTATACTTCAGGAGTGTTTGGTGGCGAGGCTGAAATTGTCGCGATGTCCTAAATACTTCTCAAAAATGCTTCGGCGCCCCCCCCCCCAAACGTGCTCTCACGTTGTTCCCATTTTTTTTCGTGCTAATGTTTGTGCCTCCCCCCCCCCCCATTTTATTTGAACTATTCATGAGTAAGTCAGCGGCGTATGGTACGCCGCATGTCGTCTAGTCATTTATCATACATAGAATATGAATTTCTCTTTTGTGTCGTAAAAAAACTCTGACAAAGCAGATGTCCGGGGCATTTAGAAACACTTTCTCAAATTGACTTGGTGGCAGAGAAAGGAGCAAATTAGACCAGTACAACTCTAACGTGGGGAAATACAAGTTTCCATTTATATCAAACGACCTATAATATCACCCCCAGTAATTCTCCTAAGATAAGCAAAATTATAATTGTTTTTGCAAAACTAGACCCCCCCCCCCCAGCAATTTTTAAAAATTTATTTCATGAATTTATATAATAATATGTTCCAGGCAGCTAGCTTTCCTTTTATTGTTGAAGTCACCGAACTTCTCCCTAAAAGTATATAGGGATATATTCAATAAGGGGCCGCCCATAAAGTATGTCATGCTCCAGAGGGGGGAGGGGCTGTAAGAAAGTGTAACAGTTTGTGAAAGGGAGAGGGGGGTGTCCGGTCATGCGTGGCATCACGGTGTTTTAAATTAAATTTTAATTATTTTGTTAATAATTATAAAAAAATTTGTTCGAAAGTGTGACGTGATTAAAGGGGTTCCAAGATTTGTGACAGGAGGAGGGGTGGGCTAAAAATAGCGTGACATTCTTTATGGACGGCCCCTAAAAGAAAAGCTTCATCTTACCCACTGATTTGAAATCTTTATTTGAGTAGAGTTGAACTGTGCATGTCGGCCCTGATCTGACGGATGAAGGCACGGACCTCACGGTTGGTGGCACTGGTCTGATGCTGGCGGACACTGGTCTGTTGGCGGTGGACATCGCCCTGAGACTTGGCGAGCCTCTGAGGTTGGTCTGCGGCATTGGTCTTTGAGAAGTGGCGGCTGGTCTGGCTGGCACTGGCGACGTTCGCGCGGACGAAGGCTTGGGCGTCGCTGAAGGCGAGACTCTGACGGCTGTGTACTGCTGTTTGTACATGTGCTCTTGGGGTGAAGATGTGTGGTCGGCGCTAGACCCGGGGCTTTCAGGGCGTGCTCCAATGAACTGGTTGAAAGACTGGACAAGCTTGTCCATTCCTGATATTGATTTAAAATTAAATATTGACATTATAAAGATATTCCACCTAAAATTAACGCATGTGTATAAGGAGGATGCATTTTTTAAAAGTGATTATTCGTAGCCGTAAGAGGTTTTAAAAATTCCAAACGTTTACAAATTGTTTGATTATTAACATAACCAATGTTAATTTCTTTTTCATTGAGTCTAAATGGAAAGTGTTCATAAATCATCAGTCGAAATTTACCATAACATCTTAATGGTATTTATTTGTATATATAATATATTTCAAAGATTGTAAAATAGATTCGAGTTTTTACAAGAAGTTGAAGAAAGTATAAACCTTTTTTCAGTCTTATCCATTTAATTTTTGGAACATCTTCTTTATAAAGAAAGCATGTTTAATAAAGCCATAAAAATATTTGAGTAATGGCATGGGCTTGGACACGCTCATTTTGCCAGAGAATAGTTTATCATTGTTGAGTTGAATCTTATCTTACATTAGGTTATCTAATTATAGACGCTCCAGTAGATGCTTACACATAATAATAATAATAAAATGATAATTTATATAGCGCTGTATCCCAGCAAGGAGCCAGGCTCACAGCGCTTTACATGGAAATAAAAATACATATATCAATAAAAAGAAACACTCATATCATATTAACTACATAAATACATACTACACTTATCGATTTTTGGGGTTTCGCATTTTATTAAAGTTAGAGTTTAAAATGTTGGTAGTTTTTGGTTTTCCTGGTTTGATTAGGTAAACAATCCCATGTCCAAAGTCCATAAGGAAAGAACGAGAATTTGTATGTATTTGTTCTTGCATACTGAGTAAGAAAATTGTTTTTATCCCTATGTCCATTTGAGAGTTTTATTAGATTATTTTTGTGTTTTATTTCCAAGTTGTAATTAATGCCGATATGTATTACTACTTTTTTGTTCTTTCTTTACTGTAGGGTTTCTAGGTTTAAATATTTAACTAATGGTGTTACTCTTGTTAATTGACTATTCTCCAAAGTTGCATTTGATAGCTCTCTTTTGAATTTGTTCTAGTTTATCTATGTTGGATGGTTCCCATATTGGACACTGAAGATGCATATTCTAATACAGGTAAAGCCTTTAAAATCAAAGTAAATGTTTAAATGTCAATGAACTCTGTACTGGAGCTAAAAATAAATTTATTTTGCACACTTTAAATTACCACTATCAAGAGAAATGGAAAACTACAAACCTAAGTGGCCTAAGCTATATGAACTATATTACTATTTCTAATAGTGTGACTATTACCACAACTACAATTACATGTATTTGTAAATAAACATTTTTGTATTAAAAAAGACATCATGGTAAGTCCGTACCTATTTCTGATGATCTCGAGAGTAAATTATTTAAATATGTATATTTATCAAATAATTATATATCTGGTATAAGTAGATATACATAGATATGTATTTATATTCATAAATTATAATATCGATGAATGTGTTTATATATTGCATTTAGCAATCTCTTAATACTTCCTTCATTTTGGTGCGTCTCGTAATTATATTTTGTGATGCCTCACATGCATAGCACCAAAAGATTTTTCGGCGCGCAAAAAAGACAAATAATATTTTGCATAGGTGTTACGTATTCATTATTTAATCGTGAACCATATGCTTGTAAATTTCTTTAAAAGCTCACACGTTTTCTACAATGATTAAAATTTATTACTCTTTAAGTTTGTGTCTTACTTTCTTGTTTAAATATTACATTTCAGTGCAATAATTTGTCAACACATGTAAAAATCTCCGGTTAAAGCGTGGGATTACATTGCCTCAACTTACTCTTTCATCAACTACACGCGAGGAGTTCACGCCATAATCGATGTTTTAAGGAACCGGCGCATTATCCAATGTAATCAGGGAAAAAAGCCAAATGCGGACCAACAAGATTTCAATTAATTTCAACGAAAGAACTAAAAATCAAATAGGAGTTGCTGAAAAGTAGGAGCTAAATATTTCGTTGCAATTAATTGCATGCTGGAAATTGTTATTATCCGTAGATCTACAACTGGTTGAGATCAACACAGGGATATTTACGCTAAATTTACACAAGAAGGTGCAAACTTAACTCTTCCGATTCTAGTCCTTATGTGATTGAGATGAGTAATTAAAAATTAAAGATGGTACCCTTTCCACAAGTCTCACCAACGTTCTTTTATGTAATTGCTTGATGTGTAATAAATACTGCGTAGATATTTCTTCCTTGAGTCCACTGAAGTCAATTGGGTACCTAACACTAGTTAGGGAAACAAAGGCGCCTGGGTGATGCGTGGATCCCTCGCTTGCAAACAGGGTCCGTGGACGCAATAATCTTCTGCATAGAAGGAGCGTCTGTATAGACAAAACAAGTCGTCCCCCGAAGAACACTTGTAAAATATATAAATGGGATCTTTAAAAAATATGTTTATGAAATGATTTGATACGCTGACTACATACTTGAGATCCAAATTCAAAATTTTACGTTACTGTTGGATATTTTCCATTTTCTTTTTCTGTTTTAATCGTAACATTTGATTCTTACTTCCTCTCCTTCTATCCTGTGTCGGTTTGTGTGTGTGTGTGTGGGGGGGGGGGTATTTTATTTTGGTGAAGTAGCCAATTAGCGCCTTTTTTCTTCTGTTCATTTCTCTGTTATTGTTTTTTAATTTTTTTTTTAAAACTCACTCAGTTAGTTTTTCATTTTAAATTAGGCAATATATAATATAAATTCATTTAAATACTTGTGATTACTTATTTGCTGTTGTTTGTCCGTCATGTCGACGAGGACCATTCTAATCATATATTAGCCGTGTTTTATGGCAGCCTTGTGTGACATATGGTGGTTTATTAGTACCATTCTTGCCTGAAACGTGCGTCCGTTGGTCAGACAGGAAATAGTTTGGATGCTATTGGACGGGTTTCGAGAGCGAGTTCTCTTAGCCTGTCAACTGGAATGAGAGTCTCTTGTCTATTAGCCTCACAGATTTCTGTGCCGTTCCGTATAGTAAGGCGCCAGTGCCACGAGCGTCGCTAGGAATTTTTCCGGAGTGGGGGGGGGGAATAAAATCACGTTTTTTAATTTACAAAAAATGACGTCACGTGCCCCAACTTTGTGACGTGGGGGAGAGGGAGTTTAAGATATGTGACGTCACGTCAAAACACGCTACTATAAGCCAAAGTTCCGCTTAAAAATTCGATTTCTTACTATTTTATCACGTTTTGCACGGATTACCGCGTGTTACGATATTAGAGTGTAGCCTCACACTAAATACATACTAAAATAACAATAAAGGGTTTTGAAACATGCTCATTTTCAAATAGACAATACCACCTTAAGGTGGGGTGTCACAGCTTTTTGACGTCATATTGTGGGGGCGATGTGGGACGTGGTGGTCGAGAGGTAGCGCTCTCGACTGTCATACCGATGGTCACGAGTTCGAATCCACACGAAAGTGAGGATTTGTTCTCGGGGCCTGAGGAGTCCCCGAGTCACCCAGCTCCGAATGGGTACCTAACTAGACAATAGTTAGGCGGCTGGGGTAATGCGTGGAACCCCTATAGCCGTGGCCTGTGACCGCTGCATCACTTGCCAACAGATCATCTCTCATGGTCTGTGGACGCAATTATCTTCTGCATAGAAGGAGCGTCTGTATATCTAAGATAAGATGTCTAAGTTTTTGTAACAAAGTGTGACAAGGGGAGGGGGTGGGTTAAAAATCGACCAAAATCACGTGACGTCATTTATGGTCTGCCCCTAACTGACAATGCTATACAGGTTTAATTTTCAATTAAATTTGAGTTTAAGTATAACATAAGTGGCGCAAAAAGTCTTAGAAATTAATAAGACTCACAAAATAGTGCTGTAATAGCTAAAATATGACATATATTAAAATGCATTTAATGAATCAAAATCGTAAGTTCTCATAAGAAAATTAAATTTTGCTGTGAAATAATATACGTGTAGAAACTGCAGGGGTGCCAAAGATGGATAGAAAATTAATTACAGGATTTAAAAAAAGCAACAACAACGAAAAGTAGTGCAATCGCGGGATTCCGAAATGCCGTTAGGGGCCGTCCATAAATGACGTCACGCACCTAGGGGGGGAGGGGGTCCCACTTTTGTGACGATGCGTGACGTGGGGGAGGGAGGGGGTTAAAGAAATTTGACGTCACATCGAAAGGGTAACTTTAAATAAAACTTCCACTGAAATATTTGTTCACTTAAAATTTATTTAATGACTTTTTAAAAAATTCAATGCTTCTCAAAGTGCCGGTCAATAGGCTATCAGACGCCGGTTGGCATAAGTTAACAAGACACGAAAATATAATTATAATTCTTAAGTTTGAGAATTCACAAGAGAACATAGGAAATTGTAACCCTGCGTCGTTTGATGTTGACATCAAAGCTTTTGTGATGTAANCCCCCCCCCCCCCCCCCGAAACTGCTACTGGTGAGTTTTACAAACAGGACAAGTGTCTAAAAAGATCTGAATAGGATTATATGTAGATATTTTAATTCAAAACGACACCGAATATCCATTTGGGGGGTGGGTGTGGGGAGGGGAATCTGTTTGATACAATAATAAATGTTTTAAGTTTGCTATAGTTTTCGATTGGTATTTGGTCAAACGCCTCTGGCCATTCTAAATATAATAATAAATGTGTCCATTTAAAATTAGTCAAAAGTATTCACTAACTTTATTGAATGCATCAAATTCTCGACATCGCAATTCGAGAGGAGCACAAAACAACTTTCCTCTGAACTCAGTTTTTGAGGCATTAATTTTAAATAAGACAAATGGGATACTTGATACAGTCAGACTAGGATTATTGTCACTCGTGTCAATATAAATGAAAGTAGCTTGGATTTAGATGTCTTCTTATAGTCCGTAAATAAGAAATAAACATAGATAACAAATTTAACAAATGCATTTTCTGGAAGGAACCGGTTCAATAGTGGGCATATGTTCCAAGCGTACACGTACACATGTCGTATCTGAATATATCTAGTGGAGTTTAGTGGATGTTATATGTCCCAAATGAGTCTGCATTACCCCCAAAAATTCCCTTTTGACCCCAGATGTTATTTTAAAAAAGTATTATTTTAAGATAACTTTTTTTTATATAAACAAAGAAGTTACAAGTAATGATTTATAGTCAATGCTTAATTTGTATGCATTAAAATAAAATATAATCTAAGGATGTTCAAACATTTTTTTTTTTGAAGGCCTGTTAAAAAAGTTACACTGTTTGAAAAAAGCGGGCCGTTTCAATATGATACCTAAATATTAAAATTATAAAAGTTTATTTTAACATTACTGTTAACCCAAAAGTAGCGGATTCTAGCAAATTTTCTATGCCCACAATGATTGAGCATTACCCCCAAGAGTTCCCTTTTTACCCCAAATGAGATAATTTATTGGTGACATTATATTTACAACTGTTGTGTGACGTACGTGAAATCCTGAAGAAGAAAGAATTGAAAAAAAAAAAAAAAAAAAAAAACTTCTGAGCTTCGGAGTTAAAAGTTATAATAATGTTGGATATTTTAATAATGTCATAGTATTTCAGTCCTCTACTTGCAAGAATTACTGTATTTTGCGACGCACAAGGGGACACCCTACTTTCCTGCACAAATGTGGGGTTCACACAGAATGGGCCATTTGCCTCTTCCAGCGCATACCTAATATTTTTTTAGAAAACATGAGATGTGATATCAGTGTGATAATTTTAGATCAAATTCCTTTGATGTGCATAATATACTTAGAAGGGAAACTGTCATTTGAAGATGGAAATCAATTTGAGGAATTGTCTTGTATCTATATATTCTAGGTCTATAAACAATGCAATAATTCTTGTAATATCAATAGTCACATTCGCGAAGGTTAATCACATCAATGGTTTTTTACATTACCGCTGCATTGTTCGTTAGCTGTCTTGAAAGGCCATGGCAACAAAACATTTTTTTAAAAAATGTAATATATAAAACAATCCGAATTCATACTTAATCTTACAGGGCTTTAAGCTGTGTAGGGGCTCATTATGCTATCAAATAAGTACAGGGAAAATCATGTCAAAACGGAAAAAAATGCAATGGTACCTGATGAAATGGAAAAATTCTTGCCGGTCGTCTGATACGAAAAAGTTTGAGAATCACTGGCTTACAATTTATTTAATNGGTCAAAGTTTAGTGACGTACTTTTTGAGGGGGGGGGGGTGACGATTTTGTGACGACGCGTGACGTAGGGGAGAGGGGGTAAAAAAATTGTCCAAAATCTCGTGACGTCATTTATGGACGGCCCCTTATTAGAAGATTTTGGGGCGTCTGCGGCATTTGACGTATCATTGGCATTGAGGACATCAGTACAAGTCAACAGCCAGACACGGCTGAGGTTAATGTTTCTAATTCGATTGTCGCTGACACGTATTCAATTTCGAAATTGGATATTGGAAGGTATGTTTGGACACACGACCTTTCAAATGAGTTGAAATTGCAGCTGATCCTGATTGTTGGACCCCTGATAAAATGTATGAGTTAAGACAGTCAGGGAAACAGAATTTTAGATGCATTATTATCAAACTATTCACCGTTGCTTTTATACTCGTTTATGTTAGAAGGTGCCTTTTGTAATAATTGTGTGATGGTTCCGCAAAAAGTAAATCGAGGAATTCAGTTTGCATATGTCACCAAACCATGCAAAAATATAAAGATTTTAACGAAGATCAATCTAGCCACATGCAAAGCACATGACACAAAGGCTATCATGAAGATGCAACTTCAAGCAATGTTGTGGCATTATTGAAAGCCAAAGCAGTTTCTATAGATGGGCAGTTGGACTCACAATTTAGAAGAAAAATTCAAGAAAATCGCAAAAAACTGGGTCCCGTCATTTCTACAATCCTTTTTGCGGCATGCATGATTTAGTACTTCGTGGAAATAATTAAATTCTGGTAATTTTTATGACCTGTTAGAGTTTCGTGCTATCTGGAGATGAAGTTCTTGGTAATTATTTGTCAATTGCTTCTTATAGTGCCAAGTACATCTCGGCAACCATGCAAATCATTATAATTTATCGAAATTTGTGGGTCTCTTTAGCGTGAAGACGTTGTTCGTGAAGGAAATAATTCAGTTGCATTTTGTATACTTGCCGACGAGACAAATGACATTTCGGGCATTGAGTTGATGTAACTTGGTGTTACATTTGTCAAAGAACAAAATGGAAATATGATGGTCACAGAAGAATTCCTGGTATATATTCTAATAGTCTATAGAACAGCTGAAGGTTTACCTACACCATCATTAAAATTCATTAGAATTGGGATTAGATATGACAAAGCTTGTTGATTAAGGATACTGCTATTGTTCTAAAATGGCAAGTAAAGAATGGGTAATCTAAGCAACAACTAGAAAAAATACCCAAAAGCAGCATTGGTTCATTGCAGTTCACATAAACTTAATCTTGTCGTGAACGATTTCAATAATGTGAAAGCTATACGAAAGACAATAGCAACAATTAAATCAATTAAGAGTGCTTTCCGAGAAGGTAATCAGCGATAAAATCTAAATAAAATTTTTCGTTTGATATGTGTGACTACATAGACACATAAATATAAATCCGGGTATTTTTACTAAAAATGTGTCAGACATTTTATTTACAACAATCAGTAATGTAATCAGTTATAATTGCAAATACAATTGTTTTTTTTACGTTTAATATGAGTACATTGTCTTCGATGTAATTAACTTGCGGGGAATTTAGTTCAGTTTTATTGTAACAAATTAATGACATTTTTCTCAAATATTGGAGGGGAGAAAATGCCCCCCCCCCCACTGTATACGCCCATGGCCAGTTCTTGGGCTCGGTCGCTGGCTGCTGCCTTCCAGGAGTCATGTAAAATGTCGTAAGCCTTCGTTCCAGTCTTGAGTCTTCGTAGCGCTTACTTTGAACTCACTGGCGGTGGTGTTCAGCAATATCAAAATCACAGGCTCGGATATTTAGACATTTCTGTGTAAAGAAGGAGAGTCTGTAACATAATATGTAAGATAATCTAAACTTCCCAGTGCCTGTAGAATGAAAATCTCAACTTCCTGATAAATAGAAATCTTTACTTCCCAGGACCTGGTAATTGAAATTCATCCAATTTTTGCGCTTTTTTCTATTCGCGGTTTAGGGGGTGGGGGAGAACCTAATCCCCACCAATAGCGAGGGAATAATGTATATATAATATTATAATTTAATAGCGCCGTACCCAAACTAGCAACTGGACTCACGGCGCTTTCCATAAAATTAATTTACACATAATTATCAATTCATTTAATGTAAACATTCATTGCATAAATGGAATATATTATGATATTACGGTCCATTGAAGCTACGTTGATCTTTTAAAAACACTAAATTTATTCTTAACAAACAGACCGGGACTAGTAATAGACTGTACAATAATTCCTGGACTCTCCGGCCATGATATTGTTAAGGAAACCAATACAATAAAATCTAAAATAAATAAGATGGTTTGGAGAACAATGTATTTTTGGAAAAAATGTAATTTAATAAAATTACACAAATAAGCGGCTAACTTCCAACAAAATTTTCTAAGTAATTTTAGCACGGATAGCACCGTAGAAAAAAATTAGGAAAGAAATAAAAACAAATCTGAAAAACTATAATGGATGAGAATATTCGAACAAAACTAACATCAATTAGAATTAACAAATGCTTGTTCAATTCTAAACTTATAAAGCTATGCAAACAAAAAGAAAACTTGTATAAGAAACTTAAGGTTACTAATTTAAAAAGGATACATACAAAATACTTAAAGATGAAACACTTGACACAAAAAATTGGTCGAAAACTCCCAAATAAATTTATAAAAAATGTTATTACTAAAGATAACTATAAAAACTATGGTCCTTTATCGCATCTAAAAATGGGAGCCCAAATAATTAACCTATAGGCCTAATGATAATGAGACTAAAGCTAATATCCTTAACACATATTTTGCATCATCATTTTCTGCCTCAGGTGACAAGGAAATTTCAATAAATTTAAATAAAATGGAAGAAATGGGTAACATAACTGTAGACGCGATAAGTATACAGCTACTCCTTTAAAAAATCTTAAAAGAAAAGAAAACTACTGGCCCAGATGAATTACCTACCAGGCAATTACTAAGCCATAAAACTGTCCCCAATCCTTGTAGTTCTTTTTCAAGCATCTCTAAACCAGGGTAAAGTGCCCAGGATTGGAAATTAGCCCACGTAACTCCACTCTTTAAGAAAGGTGATAAATCAGACTCCGGTAACTACAGACCTGTATCACTTACTAGTATCACCTGCAAATTACTAGAACACATCTGTAGATATGATTCTATACGTCGCTCAACCATGCGATACATCACACAAGCAGGTCAACTCTCTAACCCTCTTAAACATGTGTGTACAAACAAGCATGACGGATGACCCTCGTTAAGGTCGACCACCGACCAATAAGTTTATTATTGATAAGCAAAGGTGGTGGCCGTTGAAGGGAGTAATCGAGAACAACAATGCTTCTTTTGTTCATTATCGTTGTTCATTCATATCATAACATGCATTTCGTAGTTATTAAATCCACCTAGCACGCGGTAGGTCCTGGGTTCGCCCAAGCAAAGCATATTTCTTTATTTAAACAAATGTTTATTCTTTTGCCTTATTTTTTAAACATTACTTCGCAAAATTGCTGTAAACTTTGCTTCTCAACATTGGGGAAAATTCGTCGACGTGCTCTTTGGAAAAGCAGGCATACCCTCTACTCAAAAATACGTTCGATACATGTATACTTTAGGAGTAGCTATATGGGCGTGAGGCAGAAATTATTGCGATGTCTGAAATACTTCCCTTAAATATGATCATTTCATCCAGAGAACGTCCTCGAGTTTACCATCCCGGTCAACATTTGTCTACATACCTGCTCTTTAGGTGGTCCTTCCGATCATGGCCATTACGAAGTTCGCTTGCCTTTCATCTATTAACAACTCTGGTATGTCCACACACATTTCAGAGCCAACTTATCACAATAATTGGACATCACCTTGCCACTATCCTGATTAACATGTACAGCCGCATTTCAAAACAGACTCTACTGAAAGAACAGATTCAACAGAAGAACCTCAATCCGCCATCTGTATATATATATATGTATATGTATATATATATATATATATACATATACATACATATATATATATATATGTAAGCAGAGTAAGCGCAAGACGAGTTCAAATGAGCTTCACGGATGACCTTCGCCAGGGTCGGCCAATCTCAGTTTATGGTTGGCAAGCTAGGTTGGTGCAGGTTGGGGAAGCAAGTAGCTAACCACAGTGCGCATGTTTCCAGACCAACCATGCGTCGGTGGTTCTCCTCCCCTCCTCCGAGGTTTAGTCTCGTGTTTTTTAAATTTATTTCTTCGTGATGTAGTTTATGTCCGTTCCCCCTTTCTTCGTAAAATCAGTTGAGCAAGTCTGCGGTGTATGCTACGCCGTGGGTCGAAACTAGTAAAATATAGTAGAATAGTTAACCAACTTGGGAAATATAAAACCATATGCCCACATCAACACGATCACGTGAAACACAATAAATAGGTCTAACAGATGAACTATCAAAAGTCTTAGACAATGATCAAAAAGATAAAGTATTTCTAGACTTCTCAAAAGCATTTGACAAATTTCACCACCTTAGATTACTATTTTCAAAAAAAAAATTAACTACTTTGGAATCTCAGGACCCTTACATCACTGGATCAAAGACCTCCTTTTAGGCAGGGAGAAAACTATAATTTTATCATTAGTGGACCTAAATCTGCACCAATAAAGGGTACGTTGGCGGTGGCAAAGCGAGGAGGGCAAGGGGGCAAATGCCCCGGGCGGCACTTGGCTAGGGGAGGTTAATTCCTGATCAAGAAACATTTTTCAAGAAATTTTAGCTTTTAATCGAAATAAAAGAAAAGCCAAATATGCAAGTAATAGAACGATTCTTCTGCTGAAACTTCAATTTCCTTATTGGCTATAATTATTTTCTGAAGCTAATGGTATTGCACCGATAAACCAGAGGGGTTTAAGTCATATGATAACTTGACACTGATGTGGTGGTAACTTTGTTGACAGCAAATAGTGTTGAAAACGCAAAAAATACTGTTTGCTATCAATTTCAAACATGTGGCAATCGAGTGCTTCTAGTGTCACATTGTGTATGTGTGGGGGGGGGGGGGGGCATTTCGCGTTGTTACTAGCTTCTAAAATTGAAAAATTTTAAAGATAAATAAAAGAAAAGCCAAGATAAAAAAATTAAAAGAAATGAAGAAAGTACATTAAAATACGTAAACGGTTTCCTCATTCAAATTATCAAACTTCATTATTAATCTTCTGATACTTATGTTACAGAGCTGAAAAACATAGGGTCTGAACCAGGGCCGGTCTTGGGCCCCTGCAACCTATGCGGCCACACTGGGTCTCACCTTCTTTAATTTTCACGTATTATTCTTATTAATTCATTATCCCTACCAAAACTGGGCCCCACGAAATCCCTTTTCGCATACTAAGCCGCGTAGGGCCCCTTAATTGCTAAAACCGGCCCTAGTCTGAAGCAGAGTGGGAACATGACACTAAAATGCTGGTACATATAAGTGATATAAGTATGATTTTAATGTAAATAAACTACTGTGGGAAAAAACATTGTTGGCTTACTTAAATGGTTTGTTCTCCCATCACATCGTTGTCTCAAAATTTAATTTCATGTGTTTTGTTTTGTGGCATAAATAAAAATAATAAACATCATTGCTTATCAAATGGAATTAAATCTAAGTAACCATTCATGAACAAGTGCTCACCATTAAAAAAAAAAATTCCAGTTGAAAGGAATAAGAAATCGGGTTTAAAAATTATACTATTAATAAATAACAATGATACTTTGCTATAAAAGAAAACAAAACTAAGTGGCGAGAAGTTCTTGTTAGACTGTTTCACATTTTGATCTCCTGGCAAAATTGAATGTTGCTTTTTGAAGATAGGACAATACTGTTGCAAATAAGAGCAATATTCTGGAACCAAAGCATTTGCTTGTAAACTACGATTTAGCACTCCCATAAACATCGTTTGAAAAAAATGGTTTTAAAAAATAAGGTTAACCAGGGTTGCCAACTCAATAAAATAATATTTACTGACAAATATAAAAATTCTCAACAAAATTTACGAACAAAAACAAATTTTTTCGGACACATTTAACATTAAATGTTGACCTCAAAACGAATGAATATGCAGTGGCGTAGCAGGGTCGGCTCTTGGGAATCGGAGGCTCCAGGCGAAGTGAATTTGGTGGCCCTAAATGTAATAGAAAAGTACAAAAGTAAATACAGAAATAATAAAATAGCACAATTTATTTAAAAAATACCTGTATTTATATTCCAATCAACAAATAAATGAAATTTATACAGACATTTTCGTGCAGATGTCATAAACCAGGGGTCGGGAAACCATGGCTCACGAGCCAGATGCGGCTATTTTGGTGGGTGCATCTGGTTCGCAGACAACACGTGTTCGATTTTATCTATTACTAGTAGACCCGGTCGTGCGTTGCAACGATCTCAGTAAAAATGACAATTTAAGAATCCTATGAGTGATATGTTTTAAAAACAATTATGCCAGAAACCTACACTGAAGTGCGAAAAAAAGTCCAAAGATCATGGCAAACAGATAAATAAAATAATAATTTAAAAGCTTTTAAAAAAACATTAAAGGGCTAGGCTCTAAAATAAGTGCTACTTTGTACTCAAGCTATGTTTCTCAATATAGTGTAAAATTGCTTTGGAGAATTAAATTATTAACGTGCATTACAAAAACATTTGGGGCCGCCTACCCGAAGGAATGAACATAAAGAGTTCAGTTTCCTAGAGTAACTATTTATAGACTCTTGAATTTTCATAAGACAAAAAAAAAGACATTAAGAGCCCCAGGGCCCATTCACGACAAGATATAAAGCTTAAAACGATCTCAGTAAAAATGACTATTTAAGAATCCAATGCGTGATCTGTTTTAAAAACTACTATGCCAAAAACCTACACGGAAGTGTGCAAAAAAGTCCAAGTTTCCCAGCAAATGGATAAATAAATCTATATATATATATATATATATATATA
>MUZC01000067.1:976588-988238 GCA_002072015.1 Radix auricularia
GTATTTTGGGCCCCCAGCCTCGAAGGAGTTGCCATTAGGAGTTTAGTGCCCTATAATATTTTAATATTGACTATAAAGTATTTATATACCAAGTTTGTTTAAGATCCATCAATGTATCAAGTAGCTATCGCTTAAACTAATTTTTATATAGCTTATATAGGCAAAAAACGACATTAAGGGCCCCAGGGGCCCATTCGGGGCAAGATATAAAGCTCAAAACAACAGTTTATTTTAAGATGGATAATAATGGATACATTTATCAGTATTTGTCAAGACCTTTAATAATTGAATAGTGAAAAATTCGTAAACGTTTAAGAAAACACGTATTTTGGGCCCCCAGCCTCGAAGGAGTTGCCATTTGGAATTTAGTGCACTATGGTATTTAAATAATGGCTATCAAGAATTTAGTTGCAAAATTTGGTTAAGATCAATCAAAAAAGCAAGTAGTTAGCGATTAAATTATTTTTTATATAGCTCATATAAGCAAAAATTCACATTTGGGGCCCCCGGCGCCCCTTTAGTGTTAGATTGAGAAAAAAAAGTAGCCAGTTACCATTCCGTGAGGGTACTCAACAGTCTTAAAAATTTTCATGACGATCGGATGAATAGTTTAGTCAGTTACCACGGACAAGCACACACACACACACACACAGACATATTTTCATTTTTATATATATAGATTTTTTCAGTTGTCTTTGATCTGGATATTTACTACACATAAAAAATAATCTAAAACAGATAAATGTGAAAATATAAGGCGCTAGAAATACCATCTTATCCCTGCAACAAGCAGTGTTTGCATATGAAAACAAGCTAGAACTATCCGTCAGCGACATTGAAACAGGTCGTCTACTGCACTTTGAAAGACTGCGGGAGAGTTTAAAGAAACGTGCAAAACAGGTGGCGCTGTTCTACATCTTAATATTCAGCAGCTAGCAGGCTTCACGTCTAATCTCCTGCAGTCATTTAAAGCGCGGTTTGAGGAATTTCGATAGGACACCTATTTTTTAAAGCTCATCACCCATTCACATGAGTGTACAGTGGACTTCACGGGCCTGAGTTGGATTCCCAGTGTCTCCGTCAGAGATTTTGAGCTCCAGGCTGCTGATCTAAGGGCCTCAGCCTCAGACATGTGGGGATTAAGTTCAAATCATTGAATGAAGATTTGGAAAGACTTGCACGATAGCAACCACAGTTGGCAATCCAATACAAGTGGACAGAAATGAAAAAACTTCAACACACAGACCATCTGATTGTCAAAACTTAAATCACGCTGTCGTATACCAAACACTGCAGTGAGTGAGTATTGTTGTAATGACAATGTTTGGCTCTAGGTACGTATGCATGCGATCAGTCTTTCTCACATCTAAAGAATATTAAGACCAACCAGAGATCACGTATAATGGATTGAAGTCTCAACGCCTGCAAGAAGCTGAACCTCACCATAAATCAACCATACAAACTAAAAGCCTTCAAAAAAGCCTTGCAGCACCATAAGTTGCATTAATAGTAAAAAAAATAATTCATTATTGGTTTGCAACAGCATAAAAATGTTATTATAAAGAATTCAGAGATATAATTATTGTACTTTTAGCATTGAAATTACATAGAATGTGCAGATTTACTTAAATTTTTAGTTTTAAACATATTATTATATGGCTCTTACATAATTAGTTTTCAAAATATATGGTTCCATGGCTATCTCAGACAAAAAATTTCCTGACCCTGTCATAAACCTTCAAAGAAAATAAACTTTTCGTGCTTTGATGGCATCACAGTCTGCAATAAATTGTGAATATTCAAGGGACCCTGCGATATCCACAAGGTACTGTCCTAGGTCCCTTACTATTTTTAATTTATATAAATGACTTACCCAAAAATATCTCAACAGGAACTAAAGTTAGGTTATTTGCTGATGATTTTATAATCTATAGAACAATCAAGTCAGAACAAGATAGCAAAATTTTACAAAAAGACTTAGATGAATTAATAAAATGGGAAACTAACTGGAGTATGTCCTTCCACCCAGAAAAATGTCAACTGCTAAGAGTAACAAAGAAAAAGAAACAAATAAATTCAAAATATTTCTTTCATGGAAAAGAACTAACCCAAACTAAAGATGCGAAATACTTAGGAGTCATAATAAATGAGAAACTATCTTGGAATCCCCATGTCAATGAAGTTATTAAAAAATAAAACAAAACCTTAGGCTTTATAAAAAGAAACTTTTACAAATGTAACAAAGATATAAAACTAAAATGCTATCTCACCCTGGTGAGACCTATACTAGAATATGCATCTTCAGTATGGGACCCATCCACCAAAGAAAATATTGATAAGTTAGAACAAATACAAAAAAGAGCTGCCAGATTCATTACTGGAGAATATTCAAAACTGACAAGAGTAACACCATTAGTTAAATCATTAAACCTTGAAACACTAGAGGATAGAAGAACCAAGAGTAAATTAGTAATTATACATAAGGCAATTAATTCTAATTTAGAAATACAACACAAAGATAACCTAATACAACCCTCAAATAGACATAAAGANAAAAACACCTTTCTTATTCCATATGCAAGAACAAACACATACAAGTTTTCTTTCTTTCCGTCCGGTATTCGGGCGTGGAATGGGTTGCTTGAAGAAACCACCACTTAAATCATCTTTTAAAACTCTAGTAAGAATACAGGACTAAACACAAACCATAGAAATACGTAGGACGCAATAATCTTCTGTACAGAAGGAGCGTCTGTAACATATAAGATAAGATAAGATATCTCGTTCAATAGACTGTTTATGCGCTCTTGCATCATAGACCTTCTCAATAGGTTTTTAAAATTATTGTTTTTTAAAAATTAATTTCAACTTGGAAAAACTTCTTTCCCCCGAAACAATAGCAATCGGAATTTTCAATGATATACGAAGAGTATCGACTAATTGCTCCTTTAAATGAACTTTATAATGCGATAAATGCTCAATATATATGGACCATTTCATACATTTTCAGTATTAAGGTGAAGATAAAAAAATAATTTAAAAACCTGGGGGGGGGGGGCATGCAAGGCTACTAAAATAATTTAAAAAATTAATTATTTGTGTTTGGCTGTTGTCGATGCCAAGTTCTTAAAACGAACAAATTTGTATTCTTTAAGAAATCAGTTAAGTTTCAGCTTAATTTCGTCAAGTAATTTAATTGACACAAAATCTCTACATCTGAATCCATGCCAGTGGCGTCGCTAGGGGGGCGGGGAGGGCGGGCCGCCCCGGGTGACACCATTAGGGGGGTGACACCAAAGGATAAATTTTTACTGTTTTACATTTTGTGTTAGAAAATAAAATACTTTTTTTTAATATAGAAAGAAATTAAGAAACAATAAAAATACGTTAAACGCCAAAACTTTTTATTGAAATCATGGACGAATCCCAGTCCCTCTTTTCATCAGTTAACTTACAATAATAAAACCGTCCCGACAAACAAAGTTTAAAGATATAATTGAAAACAAAAAAAAGGAACAACCGCACCAGAGAAATGTATGTATATTTATTTATTTTTTTGTTAAAAAGTCAGTGTCTTCTGTTATAAAAGATATTTTTTTTAAAACTGAGCTTTAAAGTATTAACATCATGGACGTATCCCACTCCCCTCCACGTCAGAGGGGTGGGGGCGAAGAATACGATCTTTCTATTTAAAAAAAAAATCAAAAGATGGGTTTTGTTGTTGGTATTTTTAGAGGAAAATTATGAATTCAATGTCTTTGAGTTAATTTTTTAAAATTTATTTATATTTTTAAAGGCGTGCAAGCATAGATATGCATGTTTATGTATAGGTAGTCTTCCGGTTCGTAGTTGCCATCTTTACCAATGTTCCCTTCAAGCTGCACGGCCGCGTAGCTATCTGGCAGATTCCGCGCAGGAGTTTTGAGTTATCAGGCCGCAAATTTCAATAGGGAAAAATTAGAATTTCTGCGCCTTTGCCAGAAAAGTTTGTAGCAATTTTATCTCTTATTCTACCTGAGACACAGTCGCAGCTTTTGTTAAAATCCAATTATGAAAACAAGTTTAAATGTCCAGAATGTATCTTCCATTTCTAACATACAGCAAACAGACACTAACAACATAATTCAACTCATTCGTCTAAACTTAATACAAGGAAAATATCAAACACTCCCTTTAAAAAATAATTGACATTGGCGACTAGCCTTGAAGTAGAACAAATACTTTAATATCACTCGCCGACAACTTACAAAAAAGACTTTGATCAACTTTGATGTCACGAACAAGCCGGTGTGATATTTTAATCAAAACAATAATAGTTGTTTTTGGGGTGTTGAAAGGAAGGCTTTGAAATGACAACTCAGTTTGCTCTGGACACCTTGAGAAGAATTTTTTTTTTAGACGACTGGAAATCAGATGGCTTTCAAGGCACTTTGCTTTACACGCATTGTTGCTCAAATTGTTGAGAAACATACAATTACAGACTGAATACTGTGAAGAGCTGGTCTGTTTGTATAATGGCCCATAGTCATGGTCAATAAATATTTTTTCGTAGTGTCATTCATGAAGTAGTTGGATAATTTGCCAAATTAAGCAGGCTGTTACAAAGGAAAAAAAATGTAACGACCATGGAGGCATACCAGTTTGTAAAATGAAGGATCAGTAACCTAAGAGGCCATGAGCACCTTGGTGACAATTTTCATTGGTCTGTAGAGGTCGCTAAAATGTTTTCAGGCTGTAAGGGTGAAAACATAGTCCCATTCTCAAATTCGTTGAATGTCTGAGTAGGCACGTGGACTATCGTTTTATTGAAATCGACTTGATGCTATGGCGTATATTGTTGTAAGCGTTAGTCGACACGTCAAATTTTAATTTCCGACAAGAAGAACTTGGGGCCCTAATTTCTAAATAATAAGCATTGTTTAAAAGCTATGAAGACATTTTGCAGAAACTTTTTGATCAGTATCGCAATTTAAATGTATGATTAATGCCAGCTGAAAAAAAATATTAAAATGTGGGTTGATGCAGACTTAAGACAAGGTGATTCATCATTCTGTTTGCCATGACTGAAGAATAGTTCAGCGACTTTGTCATTCTGTTGGATATTTGTGCCACATTTATTGCATCAAGCACTGGTTGCGAATGTGGATTTAGCCTAATGAATTCTATAAAAGTAAAATATAGAAATAGGTTGGAAGATTTACATTTAGACTTGCTTATGAGAATTAAATCTTGTCAGAATGATGGACATCGGATAAACCTTGACAAAGTCTATAAAATATGCATCTCGTTGAAACACAGACGCAAGATCGCCCCAGAATAGATTAGTGCTTATGGGTATGTTGGCATTTCGTTGATTTATGCATGATAAATATCGTTGAACAGATGAACATAAATATACATTTATAATTCTTGTTTATCTTAATATAATCTAATTAGGGCTGCGGAAATTAACCAATTAATTTCTCGATTAATCGGTAAAAAAATTTATCGATTAAAATTATTTTAATCGATAAAATAGTGATTAAACTGAAGAGGTTGTTTTCAATAGTTTTGTCGATTTATCAATAAATTTTAAATAATTAATAATAGTTTGCTTTTTTTACGTAAAAAATTCTCCATTAAGAAACAGATTTTTTAATGTGTAACCTTTAAAATAAGCTCTTATATTTAAATTATGCCTGTTTTTGTTACTTCCCTTTAAATTTCCAGTTTAATGAGGTCATACATCTTATTTTTAGATTAACTCAAAATTATCGATTAATTAATCGGCAATTTTTCAAAAGTTAACGATTAAAGTTAAATTAATCGATAACAGCCCTAAATCTAATCTAATATTTTGATAAAGAAATGTGTCACTTAATGTGTACATCGGTCCAATTGGTGCATGTATTTTTGTGAGATGTCAAAAATTTGAAAACAAAAAATGGAACTCTGTTAAACTTTGAACATATGTTTTTTTATAAAAAAATATTTAGCGCAACAACCGGCAAACCTTAGAGGGAGCATTGATCCCCACTTAGCTTTTTATATGTTATAGTTATACTAATTTTTTTTTTCATGTGGTAAAGAAATAAAATACCTCCCTTGAAGGGAAGGAAAGTGCTGATTTACAGTGTTACAAGGTGACAAAACTTTAAAATTATGTATGTTCCCTTTATTTGCCACTGGAAGACAGGATGAGTTCTAGGGATTTAGGGTCATGCATAAATGACGTACCGTGCCTAAGGGGAGGGTGTCCCGCATCTGTGACGATGTGTGACAAGAGGGAGAAGTGTGTTTAAAAATGTAACGTTACATCAAAAACTTGCAACTTTAAATAAAGTTCCACTTAAATATTTGATTTTATACAATTTATTTAATGACGTTTTCAATGGTTTCACGCGTGTTTTGATATTAGAGTGCAGACATACACTAAATACATATTTAAATGACAAAAAATATCTTGCCACTTGATAATTTTAATTTAGAAAATACGGCTTGGGGGGGGGGGNGGGGGGAATCGGCAACCTCGCGTGACGTCATTTATGGACGTACACTTAAGTCGTGAAGGGGTGACACCATGAGCTTCCGCCCCGGGTGACACCAACCTTAGCGACGCCCCTGATCCATGCTTAGAGTCGTTGTTATATGTCGCTTCTTACAACAGTATTAAACATTTAAATGTTTACTACTTAAAACATTTGATATTCAACAGTTGTATATTTATCGTAAGTTTAGGTTACACGTTTGTCAATCTACAATCAAGACATTAAACAGACTTTAGGATATAAAATAGTGTACAAAGGCAGACAAAAATCTCAACACATGAGATTAAATCTTTTTACTTTCGAATTTATTTTTGACATTTGGAAACCTGTACTTTATGAAGTCATTGATTCCCAAAATTATTTACAAACGTAATGTACAAAAAAAATAAAAAAAAAAAATAATAATAATATAAATAATAATAAATAAATTGTAGAGGCTACTTACAGAGACACTAATAGAGTACTTAAAGGATGCTTTTTTGCCATCCTCATCCTTTTAAGTGAACCTTACAATCAAAGAACGAGAGAGCAAATTTTTGGTGATTGAAGCGAACATATATCAATGCTATGTAGAAAAACATTTGAGAAGAAAATGTTTTTCTTTTTTAAGATGCTATTACTGTAGAAATTCTTTTAAGGTTTTGGCAGTTATGAAGAATTTGGAAAACACTTATGATTTGCGTACACCAGACTCGAAAATTTGCCTTCGAATTGAGTATTTAAAATATCTCATATGACATTGTCAAGCAAAAACTCTTTTAACTCACGAGTATAAAAAAAAGAATTCAATTTTAGTTGATTTAATCAAGATTATTGAGATATTTAGGTGATTATATATCATTAATTGGAGTTTTGTTTAGAACTGTCTTATAAATGCAAGACGTTTAAGTTGCTTCTATAAAATAAAGTTAATGAAAAATTAATTACGATCAAATATATTGTCTAATTTATAGCTATTTTTGCTAATGAATAACTTTCTAATACTAAATACATACTGTTTTTCCTAATAGCGCTTTACATAACTTTTTAATTTTTATTTATTTATTTATTTTTGGAGGGGGTGGGCGGAGGCAAATTTGGGTTCTGTCCCGGGTGGCACATACACACGCTACGCCGCTGTACAAAGTACAGTGTACATTGGGTTGTTAGAGGGTAACATTTTATCGGAATTTCCCCCGAGCATCACATTTCCAAAAATAGACTGGTGATTTGGGGGATTTGCGTCATCTTTATTTAATTTTTTCTCAAATAATAAGATTCATGAGAAGTTCTGATAACAATTTAACAAGAAAAACTGGGCTTGTATTTTCATTGTATTGGCAATTATTGGACATTGACTTTAGGCTTAAGGCTTTAAGTACTTTGAAGACACTAAATAATAAATTGTCAGTTACTTATAAGTTTATAATTACGGAGTGTCTACTGCTACGACAAAGTAACGGCAGACAAACCCGCGCGGATGTGGCTGGTGCTACGACATGTCGTAACGCCAGCAACATCCGACCGGGTTGTCTGCCGTTACGACAAGTTACGACATGTCGTAAACAATTTTTTGTATTTTCAAATATGCTGTTACTAATACTTAAATACTAAACCATAATTCTCATAATGAAATATCATGATCACTAGAAAATCTAGATTGAGCCATTAAATGAAATGCGCGAATCAGTTGCTTGCGGATTTTCATTTACGGCTTTAGGCTTTACGGTATACTCTAAATTTTAATTTATCGGCATCACTTACACAAGTATACTATAGTATAGCAAAATCGGCTGATATTCTTATAATCGGTAGACCAATACTTAAATTAAATCAACATCTATTTTAACAATTTATCTCAATAAATTTAGATTTTAGAATTAATACACACACAAATAATGTCGTATTTTAATATATTTATGCGTTTACAATTTACAGAAGAGTTTCTTAAGATTTAATTCTTTCCAGTTCCAGGTGTTTACTGCAAAGAGTGACTAAAACTAGTCGTAGCAGAAGTTGCGTATGTCGTAGCACTAGTTTCCTGACTAGCGCTACGACAATGTCGTAACGCTAGCAACATCCGACCGGTTCGTCTGCTGTTACGACAATCTTGTCGTAACGCTAGCAACATCCGACCGGATCGTCTGCTGTTACGACATGTCGTAGCACTAGTTTCCTGACTAGTGCTACGATATGTCGTAACGCTAGCGACATCCGACCGGGTCGTCTGCCGCTACGACAAAATTGTCGTAGCGCTAGCCACATCCTTAAAATTGACATTGATTGACACTCATTCTCATTCAATAACTCATGACTCATTACGGTCACTCATTGTTCACACATATTCAAAAATAATTCATATCGAATATTATGATATTGTTGAATTGATTGAAATAATTATAATTGAATGATTGATTGTATCAGTATCAATAGGCGTTTAGGGGAAAATGTCATATTAACTTTAAAAATATAAAAGTAATACAGCTGTATACTGTAATTCTGTAATTTGTAATTGTAATAGACTGTGTAGTGTATAGTATAGTCTGTATACTGTATAGAGCTTTAAAATGATAAACAAGTCAAAGGTAATGCTGCAGTTTTTACACATATTATTTTCACAGTAAAATTTATTTTTCTTGTGAGAACTTACAATTTTAAGTTATTAAATTATAAATACATTATATTATATTTTCTTTATTTTAGCTATTACAATGCTAATTTGTATTAATTTCTAAAGCATTTTTTCGTCTCTCTCATTTGGGATCTTACTTACTGTGACAATATTATATGGCTAGTAGTAGTAGGATAGATAAAAAAAAATGGATGTATCATCATACTCTCGATTATGATATGTAGCTTCAAGGGCTGAAAAAAGCCTTTGAAATTAATACAAATTACAAATTAGCATTGTAATAGCTAAAATTTAAAATACAACTTATAATAATGTATTTAACAAATTAAAAACATAAGTTCTCAAGAATAAATTAAATTTTGCTGTGAAATAATATATGTGTAAAAAATGCAAGATTACCACAAAAACATAAAGATCAACTTTGTAGCTTAAATGGTTCAAAGGTTATGACTTTTTTTCTAAGGCCTCATGTCATAATCACTTTTTTTTTTTTTTTAAATTCTGACAGTATCATCATTCATGTAGTATGATTGCATTGAAGTTAAAGTCACAGACTCCTGACACACTCAGACATTCATCACTGATTTTTAATTAACAGTGACTCTATTCACTTCGCTTGTACACGTTTCACATAACATTACTCTTAGTTGTTTGCCTGATTTTCATTTTGCAGTGCAGAGATTCCATTTCAAAACATTTTTTTTTTCATTGGGTACGAAGTTCACAAAGTAGCACTTTTTAGAAAAAATATTTTATTTATAATATGAATGTCCTCATAAGTTTAATACTGTAATTGTTAGTAATGTTAATTACCTAATGACCTTCCTTAAACAATGTTGAACCAGGATGGTCTAATTTTATATTGAGTCTTATTACATCTCTCTTTCAAAATAATTCAAATTAATTTCCATATAAAAACCACCTCCTTGTGACTGAGAGTATGATTAGTATGGCTATTTGTTCATTTGTCCATTTACAATCTAAAACTTTTTAAATGTTCATTTTTGTTAACACTTGGGACATATTTAATTTTCACTTTTGTATTTTTGGTCCATATGGTATGGAGATGTAGGAAAGTAACAAGCCATGAAAAATTTATCATTATTTATACCTTTTTAATTATCCAAACCTTTTCATTTTTCAGTCGAAGAAATAAACAAGATTCATGATAGTTCGTGTTTTCAAATGCCATCGTTTTGCTTCACAGCAAGTTATCCCACTCAATAAAGAGCCATTAACAATATGTGCAGATGGTGATAAAGTATTTGTTGCAACAAGTGATTGTGAGATAATCATATTTCAAGTTGAAGATGGGTCATTTAAAGAAATCCACAGATGTCCCACAATTTCTCAAGTTGATTTAATTGTTTATAACAGCTTTAGTCTTTAGTGAGTTTTCTTGGTTTAATTTTTTTTTTTAAAGTAATTATCTCACGATTATTGCCATATCAGTTAAGAAATTATTTATATAGCTCATTAAAAAAAAAAAGTAGTATTTGAAAGGGATATTTGCTTAATTAACTAGTTATAAATGGCATTTTTAAATGATGCTCACATTATTTTAGAAAAAGTTATTCAAAGTTCTTTTATCTTTCCCAGAAAGCTACATAGTAACTGTAGAGCTGAAAAAGTCATGGAAACGAGAGACTAAAACTGTTCATGTTTATTTAAATTGGCAAATCAACATAAAAAATGGTGTAAAGCCTAGAACTAAAGTCAGTGTTGCAGGAAAGTCTCATGTCCAACACATCTCTAGTCCTACGACAGAAGTAATGGAAATCATTGAAGTCCCCATGGATAAAAATGCCACATGTGCAGCTGTATGCAAGTATGATCAAAATTTTGTGTGAAGTACTTTTACATGCGCAGATAATATGGAGTACTTAATATGTCAGAGTAGGATGAATTATTTTTCTCTGTTTAAGTACTTCACCACGCTTTTATGATTGCAAAAGTAGGATTTACTTTTAGGAGTACATTTTTAATGTGATCTTTTCTCAATACAGTGTAATTTTTTTGTCCTGTGAAAATATTCTAAAGCAGTGCCGGATTAAGCTTGAATGGGGCCTCTGGCTGAAATTCTGCCTGGAGTCCAGTCCAGCCACTTTATTATACAATATAATGTTTGGGGCCCGTAATTTAGCCTTTAAATAATCTGGGGCCCCCGGCTTTAGCCCAATCAGCCTTCCCTTAATCTGCCCAGGACTAAAGAAGATATATGGATATTATATGGGGCTATCTCTCTGGCGCAGTGAGGGGGGGGGCAAATGCCCTGAGTGGCACATTTTTAGGGGCAATAAATTCCTCATCGTTAATCAACCCATAAAATTTTTAAAAATTAAATGAAGCTATTTATCAAAATAAAATTTAAAAAATTTAAAAAAATGGAGTATCCGAAAATATGTGATAGTTTCTACTACCAATACTTCAACATTCATATTTGATATAAATTCTTCTGATACTATTTCTTCTCAGCTGAAAAATAAGAAGCTGGAGCAGAATAAGAATACAC